>VFXL01000535.1:0-109961 GCA_009761765.1 Phenacoccus solenopsis | reverse complement strand
TTTTTCTTGCAAATCTTTCGAACCACAATATAGCATGGTTTTATTTTCAATTTTTGCGACCTGAAAAATGTAATGAATAATTTACATAAAATTCAGAAGTAAATCTGCCCCTCTCAAAAATTGATAGTATGCAACTAACACAGATTCCCAAACTGAGAAATTGTGGCAACGTTCAACTATGAAGGGTACACAGGGAATGAGTAGCCGGTTACGCCGGAGCGTAGCGAGGTTGTATTACCGATGGGTGAAATTCACCCATGTGTGCCAATTTAGGGCTAACATTAATGTTGCTAATATGAATATACAAAACTAGAGGTACACTCATAGATTGGCGTCGATATTTTTGTATTTGGATAGAATGTATATGTATAACAGAGGTATGCGTATTCATTCTTACCCCTCGAACTGTGATTATATTCACCCTAGTGATTCCATTCGTATTCTACACGTTTGAGTGAGACGTGCCAAGACATGCATTTCTATACTCCACTCTCTAAGTGTTGAAAAAAAAATTTTGAACATCTCTTCAAGATTTTTACTTTCGATCGTTCAATAACAACGAAACACTGAACCCTGGAATCATACCATACTGCGTAGGGTATCCACGAATTCACCTCGATCTTTACAATGATACGCTACCAGAAAAAGTTGATTCAAAACTTTCAAGGTCCGTGAGGGGTAAAAACACGATTCTAAAACTGTCCGTTCCATTGCTCTAATTAATTTTCTGAATTCCAACATTTCGTGTGAGGCGCTCCCAGACTTGCATTTTGAAACCAAACCTAATCGGGTTCGCAGTGGAAATTCTACGCTCCCTTTCTGATTTTGAGTTTCGAAAAAGCGCGAAGTCGCACCTTTAACCAGAAAAAATAATGCCGCCAAAAAAGCTGGTTCTCATCTTTCAAGGTGTATGAAGGTTTAGAAACACTTTTAAAAAACATACATTCGCCTTGGTTCATTTTCCCAACTGTAATTTCATATTCTCGTGAGAAGTGTCAAAATGCGCATTTTGATACCAAAGTTGATGGTATTTCCTACGAAAAAAAATCACTTTCTCAATCTTGAAAGTCCCGGAGATTAACCCTGAAATTCAAAATTTATTGAGCGAAGTATCCGCGAATTTGTCTTTCTCCACAATCTTAATTCGGTGAAAAATTACGATACGAAACCTTTCGAGCTGAATGAGAAATGAAAAGCTCGACAAATGAATTTCTGTAATAACGCGATCACTTGGGCGTTATAAATGTCTTTTGATATGAACATATTTTTTTCTAATGAAATTATATCTAATTCGATACAACCAGATCAAATGTTTCGTTTTATTTGTATGTAATTAAATCGCCCTGTATATAATTTAATAATGTTTCAATGAGCAGTATATTATTTGGCCAAAACGAATGTAACTGTGCGCAGTTTAATTCAATGATTTGTTCGTTGTATCAAATTGAATTAACCTGCGTTCAATATTATCGAAGTTTTTATCTAATATTGTAATATTTCACCTTTTTTGATGGAGTTGGATGGGGGAAAGTACAATTTTTTATCGGATATTTTTCTCTTGAAATGGATGAGTCGAGTACTATTTCGCCAAGAATTTATAAAATGAAATGGTGTTAATTTCTACGAAAAACCAGTCATTCTAAGCGATGCCTAATCCTCTTGGATATGAACGCGAGCGTGCGGACGTGCGAGATCGTTTGGCGCCCGATATAACATAAGAGAAAAAGTAAAGTCGTCTAGAAAATGTGAACGAAAAACGAAGAATCTACGATAGAGACGCCGAAAGGTTTATTATAAAATCGAACGTCAATTACGCGCCTTGTACTACGTATACCTGGTACAGTGGTTTTTCGGCGTCGAAAAAGAAAGAAAAAAAAAGAAGGAAAAAATAGAAGGCATCAATTTGGTGCCGAAAAATAAGGCGGCAACTCCGGCGTAAATGTTTTGCTTCGACTAGTCCGCCAACCATGACCGATTTTCACGCTGTCATTGGAAAATTATTGCATACCGCGAATACGCGAATTTGTCAACTTTCACGCGTCGGACGGGCGGCGATATTGCTCATTACTTTTGTAATTTCGTCGCGTCATTTTTTACATCACGTAAAAAACGGCGCCGCCTTTTCGTATGGTATGGCGTAGCATTTTTTTTGATGGCTCGACGCGTTGCGTAAAAATATCGCACGGAATATTAACCGCAAAACGAAAGAAATATTTCAGAACGAGCAATGCTATCAACGCGTTGCTTTTTGAAGTCGTCGAAACAACACCGCCCGTGAATTTTTAACGCGCTTTTGAGCTCGAAATTAATTTCGCAACGTACGAGCATTTTTACGACGCTGTGGCGAAATTTTTCAAGAATTTGCGAGAAACGTACGCGCTGCCATAGAAATTTATCTTTTGTGAAATGAGCGCGAAATCGTCGAGCAACTTAGTGCATGGGTGTTGGATAAAGCGTACGAAACTTGGAGAGGCGTTCACAAAATATGATCACGAGTGAGTTGCGGAAGTACTCGACTGCTATCCTGTTGCAAAAGACTCTATGAATTTCTCGTAGAAAATTTTCTCTATTCGTTTGTATAAATAAAATAATTAATAGAGATTTGCGGCGAATAATAAAGTTGACCTTCTTCGCGGATGACGGTTTCTGCAATTCTGCAATTTTGACGCCACCATTCGAACAACAAAACCAACAGTCTCGTTTTTCCATTTCTTTGCTCCACAATATGGACATTGTATTGAAAGACTTTTAGTGTCATTTCACGATTTAATAATTTATTTTTGTTTAAATCATGATGAAAACTGTAAGTTCCAATATTTTGTCGATCTCGCACTTTTTTTTTTAGCCTCTGATGTACACCGTCAGATGTTTCTCTCTCTCGATGAAGGAATTTTCCACACATGGTAATGCACAGAATATAAAAATTAATTGCATTCGCTGATAAAAATTTGTGTAAGAATTTTTTTTTGATAATAAAGGAGACTACTTGTTAGGGTAGAAATTTGGGAGCCCTGTTGAGGGTCCCTGCATTCGTAATAAAAACAGTTATACCGCATGCAAAAATTATTTTTATTTTAATCTAACAGTACTCATTACAAATAAGAATTAATGACGGAATGGAGGCATCTGGGGAGAGGGTAGGAGCCAGCTCGCGTAACCACCTGTAACATAAAATATACACGCACCTGAGTACCTTCCATTTCTTATTAACAATAGATTAACTAAGTACCGACTCTCCATGTAAGAGCCGTCGGTCACCTGTCCCGTGATGCGGTACCATATGAATATACCGCCCTCACACTGTCGTTTAGGCAGGGCAGCTGACCCTCCATGACAACCAGTGCTAGGTGCTATTTAGGAATACTAGACCCCAGTCATAGACTAGCTATAGCATCCCGACGCCAAATATATAGGCCGTGCGTCACATCATCGCCTGGGCCTCAGACCCCGCGTAGTGCCCGCACAACAACACCTGGCGAGACAGTAGAGTTGCGCAACCCTCAAATTACGCTACGATAAAAATTAATTATATAATTACATCTAGCCTACACGGAGAGGTACCCCGTGAGTAAACCATAAAAGATTTAACTCACCAATTTTCTTCTATAACTTCGATCCGCGTACTCGTTCACTGCACTGATTTTTCCAAGTATAAAACACCGGCCAAACGTCAACTTTAACAATACAAGTGAAACGCGGCAATCTGAAGCCGGTCTCGTCACTCGACCAGACACCCCTCCATCAGCGCAGATGAAGATGTCAAACCGGTACGTCAGTGCAAGTACGCGGGGCTAATGTCACCAAAGCAAAAGAGGGTGAAAGGAGTCACGTGTACAACACACGTGTCCCATACTCTCACCAGGGTAGCCTTTCTCCATCAACGAGCGAGCCCGAACGAGGCTTCGCAGAATTTATATCTAGGGGTATCAAAAAAAAATACCACGCAAGAGATTTACCTTATTTACATTTGTAAAAATTAAAATTTCACAAAAAACTATTTAAAACAACTCTACTAAAAAAAAAAAAAAAAAAAAAAAAGCGCTGCTTGCGAATCGCGTTAACAACCTCTTTCCCCACTTTCCAGATGGTCGCGCACGTAATGTAACATGTTTGGTGCAATGAAACCAAATCCTCCTTATCCGCGCACATTTCACTTCTAGTAGGTAAAAAAACGTCTCTGACTCCACTACCCACTTACCACGTCTATCTGAACGTAACTCGCTCGCTAATCATCACTCTCGCCCAACTGCTTAACATACATCAACTGATATCACATTACGCAACTTTGAAGCTCTATTACAGCTTGTAGAAAAGAGGTTTTACCTTCTCTCAAACGACTTCTATGCACTGTGCAGATTTCAGCCAAATCCATGCAGCCGTTTCAACGTGATGCCCAATCAAAAGAATATCACTTTCAATTATAATATAGAAAGAAAAGAAAACATTTGTTTAAGATGCATATAAAGATGTAATAATATTTGAAGTGAAATAAATATTTTAATTTTTAACGAGAAATTTTTAATTCAAGTTTTTCCTCTGTGAGCTACGTAATTGGAAAAATTGAGTTATTGTTTTTTCTCATTTTAAAGAGAATGAAAAAAAAAAAATTCAAAAAAATTCCGCGCATCATCTCTGCTTTTGGATAAATATTTTTACCGTTTGCTGTAACTTCGCTTTCTTTTGCCTTTTTGATACTTTTTTTACTTGAATTTCTCAAATATTAATTATTTTATTTTCGTTATATGTATTTTCATCCCAAGCAATACATCTTTGTAAGGGTCTTCTATAGATTTTTTTGGGTATGGAATACACCCACGTCTGTTCTATTTCTTACTTTAATGCTGAATGGAAAAAAATGTATACTAAAGTGTAACAGCTCTTTGATCAGCTCATAGTTTTTGCTTTATGGCTTTACCATCATTTTTTGAAACTTGATATTTATCATCCTTGAATAAGAAAAAGAAAGTCGTAAGTTTCATACATTTTTTTATAGCAATATCGAAAAACAAATTGTTGAATTATTATACTTGTTCATAAGTATACTTTATTCGGTTGTACAGAGAGTTGTGACATTAGAAATTGTCAGCATATAATTCACAGTACATTCATTGGAAAAAGCCATCTGTGAGTGTAGAAATGATTGAAGAACAAAACGAAAAACAAATCATGTAAAATTGAGATTGAGCAATATTTTTCTTCAAAATTTAAAAAAGGCGAAAGAATAGTAATTTCCAATGTTCTTAAATGGAATTCATTACGATTTCAGTCTTTGCTAAAATGAGTGTCAAAATTTTTGAAGTTGTGGAGATTTTTATTAATAATGATAAATAAAAAAAAATTAGTCGGGGTAATTCAAAACAGTGGACCCCAAAAGATACGAAATTTCGGTGATGTATAATAGAAAGTAGACGTAGACTTCTTTCCGAGCCCAAAACTGCCATCACATTTTGTAGATCGAATTCAAAATTGACTCAGGGGTTCCCAAACTTATCAAAACTTGATGCCTGCTTTACTACATATTTTGTTTAATAACACTCTTTATATGATACGTAGAAGAGCCGATGAGAGCTTAATTTATTCTTATCGAGTATCTTTCTTGATTAAAAGTCACAGAGAACTCGGTGCAATATTTGAAAGTTTGTTTTGATGGATACACCAAACGTGATCTTTGAAAATATAATAGAGATCAACTAACGTTTATTTCTTTAATTTTTGAAAAATATCTTATATATAAACACTTTACGTCACTTTTTTACAGACCAGCTGCATAAAAAGAAAATTCATTAAATGATTTTTTAACGTTTTTAGAATTGTGGGGCACACAACACGAATGTAGAATAACGTTTTGGTTTACGTTTTGGAAAAATAGAAAGAAAAAAACGGAACTTCACGTTATTAAAAACAATTAAAATGCATCAGAAAGATACGAACTTACATTACAGATAACACTATTTTTTTGGTTTGTTTATGACCATACTGAAATTTTGATAATATTCCGACATCTTAGAAAAAGCCCTATAGTTTTTGTGTAAGTACAGACCTGTTTATGCCAGTGTTGTAGGAACGAACATAGGTCTGTTCTTGTTCCTGTTCTCGTTCATGAAAAGACCCAATCATTTGATCCTGTTCCTGACTCGTTCTTATTCTCAATGTTTCAACTGTTCTTGTTACGTTCTTCGTTCTTTTAATTCTTTACAATGTTTTTCTCGTTCTGTTCTTTGTTCTTTCAATCTTTTTATGGTTTCGTTCTTGTTCATTCTTCGTTCTGTTCTCGTTCTTCAACTTTTTCTCTTGTTCTTTCTTTCTTTCTTTTTTCTTTCTTTTTTCTTTCTTTTTTTTTGATAACGTGTTTACAGTTAATGTTGTTGTTGAAATTGAAAATCGATTAATTGAAGCTAATAATTAAAAAAAAAATTACTTATATTGGTATATGTAACACTTGCTCGCTTTCAAGTATAAGTTTCTTATTTTTTCTTTCCCCTCATGATATCTATTAATTTTATAATAAATCATGAACTTTCAAATGAACGAAGAACAACAAAAAATTACATTGTTCTTGTTTTTGTACCTCAACATTGTTCATTAGTTGGTTCTCGTTTTGTTCTTTGATCTTTCAGTTTGAAAACATTCTGTTCTCGTTCTGTTTTTTGTTCTTCAGATATATCAGTTTTATGTTCTCGTTCTTGGTCCTGTTCCTCAGGAACAATGAAAATTCTCCGTTCTTGTTATTCTCGTTCTCATTCTTTGGTTTGTTCCTACAACACTGGTTTATGCAGCTCAATACAGGTTCACGAAATTTGAAAGGAAGGACTAACCAGTAATTACCGGTAATGGTGAACGCTGCTACCCGGTAAAAAAGCCCAAAAGGAAGAAGCATTCTCTTATCATAGGATAAAGAACGGTTATGTTTAGGAACATTTTTGTTTTTTCGTCGCACTGTGCGACGCTTGAGAAGGCAGTTCTAATGGGTACAACTGGTCAATAGACCTTATAATGGTCTTATTTCTGGAACGAACATAAGCAAGAGCTTGACGTTATCAACGCGCTCAATAACGCCGAATTTCTAATTGACACTAGGTGCCGATGGTTCCTTTACTAAAACATCACCTTTTTCAGGAACAAAAGAAACAGAACCCTTTTTAGGAGGGTGAACAGGCTGAACAGCAGAGTGTCTTTCTTTTAGTGAGAGAAGATAATGGCTATGAAAGGCACCCCGAAAGGCTTCAACTACTCATCTATTTTTCTCCCACGCGGAAATGAGATTTTTACGCATTAGAAGTGAGAGGTTTTGTGGTTATTTCCATTTGAGTGGAAACATTGATATCATCAGGCTTTAAGAAGTGATTTGGAGTCAGAGGACTCAGTACTTCATTTGAAGAAACGTACGTTAGAAGTCTCCTGTTTATAGTCTCCTCAGTTTGAATGATAGCGGTATTCAGCTGCACATAATCCAAGAAGTGGGTGCTGTAAGTCTTTTTCAAGCTTCGTTTAGTATTTGTAGGGGCATCCAAGACACCCTATGCTCACCCTCGCTCTATCTTCGCCTCTATTAATTAAGACCATGCTTCTTTGAACCAGTAGTGCATAAGACTTAATAATCAACTAGGACCCTACGAGCTAGAGCTGTAATGTCTGCAACTACAAGTCAAGCATATGGGCAACTAGGCCATGAAGTTTCTTTCTCTGTTCATTGAGAGGGAGATTAATGAGCACTTTCACCTCTTTTTCCATCCTGATGAATTGCCTGTACATGTTTCCCAATTTTAGTTTGAGCAGTCTGAGACAAAACACGTAACAGTTTTTTTTCCTAGTATAAACAAAAGTTGTACTTTTAGTGCAATATGAGATGTAAGAATTGCGATTAAAAACAAATAATTCATTCGAACATAACAAATGTGCTTAGTGCTTGATGCGCTTGAAATCTGAAACAATGTTGAATTTAACAATGGACCAAGGTACTGAGTATTTCTTAGAATTTCATCGTTCAAAGACTATTCTCAGACGATGCGTAGCCATATCAAAAACCGATTTATCAGCAAAAAAAAACAACAACAACAACAACAATTCTTAAAAATTTTTAATTTACAGTTTTGCCTAGAGTATACGTTGGAGTATTGTGTTCGGAAATGGAAATTTAGAAATAGTATAAGGTAAGAACAACTAAAGAATGAAACATTTATGTATACCTTCTCCTTCTAAATAACAAATTTGAGCTTCTCAAGCCTATTTAGTGCGAAGATTAGGCAAGTTTCAAACATTTTCGAGTTTAAAACTTGTTCAAAACACATTTCTTCCAAAACTCCTCTTTTAATCAACTTGGAGGTAGTATACTCATGCTCGACCATTTAATCATTCGGAACCATTTTGGGAAAATTTTTTTGTTGCATTCACTCCCATCGCATTTTTAGGACCAAAACCACCATGCCTCCCTTCAAACATTAGTTGGGAAGAGGAATTTTGAATATGTTAGAGTTCCTAGTTACAGAAATCATATAAGTTCACTTAATTGTTAGTCCTACAAATCATATTCTGTTTTAACCTGAACGTCGTGTTTGAAGCTACGTTCAATTTAGCTTTATCAAACGCACGAATTTCTATTAATCGTCTCAACTTGAAAGCGCTGCCATGCAAATCTTCTTGATATTTTGTAAGTTTTACATAGTTGTATCACTAGGGTGCGTCAAGTCGCATTTTTTTTGAAATTTTGGGGTCTTACCCTTTAGTTTTGTTCCTTTTGATGAAAAAATGATACGCTCAAAAAATTTTCAAAAAAAAAATTTTAGAGGTGGCGCTTTTGGATTGAAAATTTAATATAGAATCGAATATGGAAAATTTTCTGAAATTTGACAAGTTGAATTTTTACAATAAAAATTAATCTGTTCATCAACTACAGCCTAATTACACGTCTCTTATCAGTATTTTTCTAATTATCGTTTAAACAATAGAATATCTGGCTCGCCAGATGACCCAAAAATCGTATCAAGTATCTACTTTGGTTACAATCAGTTCCAAAACGTGATGTCTAGAAGTCAAATACCCTAGTTCTTTATCTAATTTCACTTCTAGTAGGTGACACGCTTCTTTAGATTTCCCTGTTGCTTGTATTTGACACGGTAGTACCAAAACCCATAAAATTTACTCAAGAAGTTGAATTCCACTGCTCTAAAGTCTAAACTTTCTTATATGGGGTTAGCTTGTGCTATGCTCTTCTTTATAATGTTATAATCTTTTTGAATCGGCATACATGCTTTTTTCTAAAAAATAGAAATTTCATCGCAAATAATTCTAGCGCTTTTTGATATCAGGTGTTTCTCATTATAAGTTTGAAGTGTAGTAAAAGGACTTAGTACTTGCGGATTTGTTTGTAGTTTTATTCTTTCAATTTTTTCCAAAGTTGTAGGACCTACTAAACAAATATTTCGCTTTGATTGCTTAGTGAGATCATGATGGCAGGAAAAAAAGCATATTATAGTAGTGCACGTTTTAAAAGATGTTCAATTCGTTATTGTCAAATTTGTGGGAACTTAAAACTTACCAGGGTTGTAGAAACCTCTGGTAATTAGGTAACAATTACCTTTCAAAAACAATTTAGAGGGGTAATTTATATCAATATTTCCCCTTCCCCAATTCTAGTGAATAATTTAAAAAAAAAAACTGAATTCAATCAGTGTTCATTAATTCAAATTTAAAAACAAATCCGACAAAATTGAAACAATTTGTAAAGATTTTGTAAATGGTCTGAAAAAAAGATCATCTTGAATGTTACCCTCCTAAAAAAATGATTCTACGCCACTGAAATTTACTTCCTCGACCTCAGTGATATCTTTTTCATTTTTATGGACAAAGAAATATGAAAAAATCGCCATATAAACAAAAATAAGGTTTGGCATTTCAATATGCTACATTCAAGCAGCAAATGGTTATTGATAGGCTCTCTTATAGTTTTCAATTCATAGAATTTTATTAGCTAGTGCGCTACAACCTTAACAGGACTTTTCTTAAGTTATATATAGCACACCTAATATACCTAGTAGATGGTGGCAGAACGGCGACATCCCAAGATAACATGTTTATATGCGAATTATGCATATACCCATGCGAGGTAATGTTCTCAATATTCAACCCTGAAGCGCCACCTCTAAATACCTTTTTTTTTACCTGAAATTTTTTCTGTGGTGTTTTTTAAGTAAAAGGAACACTTCTAGGGGGTAAGACATCAAAATTTCAAACTTCAAATTTTTTGCATATAAATTTGACGCACCCTATTGTATCACACATATATTCCTGTTCTATTTCGACTACTTTTTTGTTGTCTCAGGTAATTGTTTCACTTGTTTAATTATAATTATGAGAACAAAAGTAATAAACTTTATAATCGCTTTTGTCGAGCCGTTCATTAAACGGATAAGTATAAGCATCGACGTATAATCGAAATAAAATTAACGTAACCACTCCTTGAAATATTTTCTATGTTTTAATAGCTATCGTGTCATTTAAAGAATTGTCACCTGAAAAGAAAAGGGAGATGTTGCGATTAGATGTGATATGTAGATACCATCACGAGTGCCTCTTGACACTTACAAACATTTTTTACCTCAGCGTTGGCTCAGCTGAGGGCTAAAAGTGAGCGCGTTTTGTACACAATTTAAGCAGATACGTACTACATATTATACGCGTATTGCGGTATTAATATTGAAAACCTCGTAGATGTATATCACGAAGCCCTCCCTTTGGTCTCAGTACCGTAGGTACGTATTATACTGGTAGCCGGAATACGTATGTGATGGTATAGTAGGTGAAACATAACGCGCAAATGGGACCGTAGTGGCGGCATAAAAGGAAAGCTCTAACCATATATTGAATAAACAGATTCAAGTTGTAGATTACATGGTTAGCTTCAATTTTAATCTACTTTTGCGGTTGTTCAAACAGAGGCGTTAAATCAGATAATTTCTCAGCCATCTTTCGCCTGCGCGCCGTCGAAGATTTATAGAAATGGGAAACTTAGCGTCGTGTTGATTTTGATGTAGTTGTAATCCTAAGTTACATTGAAAGATACAACATTATTCAATCAGAAATTCGTCCTAAATGCGAAACGAGGTTTTCTTTTGTTTTAGTAAATTTGGCGATATATTTTCCATTTAGGCGTTTACTGATTTCACATCAACTATGCATTGAGGGTTTGATTTGAGCAGAAAATATGCTACGTATATCGTAGCTTACGTAATGTTGGGCTGTAAAACCGATTTATAGTAGAAGATATTTCTATAATCTTTTCAGCCAAGTGCCTGTATCAAAGGCCAGTTGGAACTTTCACAAGTGATAAGATCTCTACTTCTGCAGCGATTTCTTTCCTTTTGATTTGTTGAAAATACAGTCAGTCGAATCCGTCCCGTAGTCGACCTCGATTGAAGTAATATTTTCAAAAAGTACTTTTACGATGAACCGAGCCTTGGAATTTTTCATGCAGAGCGAAGGTTTTAATTTAAAAAGGCGTAAATTTGATACGAAAAGGCGATACGTTCTGACGTTTGATTTATTAGACGATTCTTTCGGGGCGACTTGGGGAGCTCGATGGGGTGTATTTTCGAACTTCCCGCCGAGGTTGGGTTTTTAACAATTTTAATTAATTATTACGTTTATACAAGAGGTAATTACGAGCTACCGGGTCGTGTATTGCCAACAGAAGAGATGACGATAATATAATACATCGGTGTACATATGAAACATCAACGTGACGGTGGCGCAGCGCGGCGTCTGTGTATATTATCAGTACCTATAAGGCGTTCATACAATAGGGTATTTCTGTCGATACTAGGCTAGCGAGTTTTAATATACCCCCCGCTGCTTTTGTAAAATGTAATTAAAACCGCCACGTCGTTATTATTATCGTTTCTGTACAGCGGAGGCACAACTCAAGTGCCACCGGGTGATCGGTAAATCGTTGGACGAATTTACGCCAATCTATCGGTTGAATTGAAATGGTTAACGGAACCATTATTTGTGAGTATACATTCATGTTTCATTCACTGTGTAAGTATAGTAAAAGGATATAATAGGATTTTAATTTGAAATAAGTTCAACCAAATTCAAACAAAATTTGTTTGTGTTTGATGAAAAATGAAAACAAAACGTCGCTATTTTTTTGAATTACATTTTGATAAAGAAGATACAGCTTCACGTTTTCATTAACGAGTCGTTGGTGATTAGTCATTTGGAGGAAGATACGCTTTTTTAGCTGAGTTTCTAATAAAAACGTTGGCTACTACAGCCTATCTGATTTCGGAAGTAGGAGTCGATGAAGAATGAGGTCTTTGAATCTTTGCGTTTCAAGTCATTTGTAATCATATACATTTATTCTGAATTTGATTTCTTAAGTCATGAAGTGGTTTTGAAACTGATGGGGTATGGTATTTCAGACTTGGTGCTCGGTGCTGTAAACATGAAGAGTTAGCAACGTTATTTGATGCACTGATTTTAAACATACCGTCTGGTAATATCTTTAACTACTTAGCGGAAAGATATCACGTAGTAATTTATGCACCTTTACTCGAATATAAAGCGTGTACATCAAGTAAAGTAGTTTCTTCATCCATATCCCGTATGGTTGAACCCTTGTTAATTATTCCAAGTCTTAATTTCATAGCAAAATCCATCTGGTGGGTACCTAGCTACCTACGCAGTAGATAATTTGATAAACAGATAAACCATCTCCGATAGCGAATACGTTTTTGTTTTAGTGTATAGACTGTGGAGACATTGTTTAATGTAATTAACTATTGTTGATTCTTCAGGGTTGAAAATGAATTTTTAATGATTGCAATGTAATGCTCGTATATTGCTAGTTGTTAATAAAGGGCACCTCAGTAATCGACAATTTTTATGAATGAATAAAAAAAATAACAGAATAAAACTTATGATGTAATACGTAATATTAATGTTTCATGCATATTACTACTAATCTAAGGCACTAATAAGAAAAGAAAACCTAGGATCGCTATGAGTTTAAAAATATTTTTGTTGTATAACTTATAGTTGTCGATTTTTTTTACGTGCCGTGTACTGCCACTTAGGCCATAGGCACGTAAGAAAAGGGAGATTAGATTTAAAAAAATAGGTTAGCAGCTGTCAGGAAGGATTGGAGCTTTTGAGAGTCAAAAGAGAGAATATCGGTAAGAGAAGAGAATCGAAAGAATGGAGTGTGTTGATGGAGGGAAGTCTGTGCACTCGAGGAGAATGTGACGGATGGTCAAAGGAGATTTCACTAGAGTGTGGTATAGTATCGGAGCCGTAGTTAGTATGAGAAAGTTTTTTTAGAATATTAGGTCTATTTAAGCATTCAGTTTTGAGCTGAAAAATGTGGGGTTTCCGCCAGAGTTTTTCATCAAAGATAAGGCCGTGATAACGTTCAGTACCAGAATAAGCCATGGGAGAATCGCCAAACTGCAATGGCGTCGCCAGGATTAAAAATTGGGGGGCACGAAAGGGGCCAAGAATTTAAGATTTTTCTAGTCTTTCGTATTAAAAATATGTGTTTTTTTTTTGGGGAGGTGTTTTAATTCGAAATGAAAAATCAGTAATCAATAGTTGATATGTTTAATTAAACGAACACAAGTGAAACATACATTTTATATGCCGATTACGACACGTATACGTTATAACACGGTCAGTTATAGACTATCTAACTTCTACATAATAACGCGTTACGAACGAGAACAGAAAAAAAGAGAAAGTTGGAGCTGGGGTGGATTGTCGTCTATTGTAAGAGACTGGTTTAAAGAAGAGGGTGGAATTAGAAAGAATATGGGCGTATAGCGGAAGGTTGATAGAGAGAGAAAGAAAAAGAGAGAGAGAAATTGTAACAGGAGGCGATCTAATAATTTTTTTATGTGAGAAAATCGTACAAGAATTAATAAAAACAAATTTATTATTTTCTTCGAACTTGAAAAAACGTAAGTAAGCAGGTATATAAAGGGTATAAAATAAAAAAAGAAATTAAAAATATTATTTAGTGAAAAATTTAGTTATTCTTAGGAATTTCAATTTTTTGGTTGGAGGCCAAAGGGGAGCCAGAAATTTTTTTGAGGCGGCCAGGCCCCCCATGCCCTTCTTAGCGACGCCACTGCCTAACTGTATGTGAAGTTGATATGCACAATTGCGGATTCAATAAAAGTATACCGCAGTCGACTTTGTAGAGAAGAAAAGTAGTCCTTCGATGACCAGGATGAAAGTTTGTCGACGGTTTTTTGAAAAATCTATTCTCCAAGTCTGTAATTTGCGTATGAAACGAAAATTGTAAGGCCATCTGCGAAGAGTGCGCATTTAACTGGCGGAGAGATTTCATTAAGGATGTCGTTAATAACGGTGTGAAAGAGCGTAGAACTTACGACAAATCCCTGCGGAACGCCATTTATTTGATCTTGGAGAGAGGAATGTACCTTTCCTAAGCGAACGTAAAATTGTCGCGAGCAAAGAAAATTTTTGATAAAAAACACTATACTGGGTGACCACTTGATTCGAGCACCTCAAGCGCAAAAATATTTCTCTCATGCTAGAAATAATAATATATTTGAATGAAATTAGCAAGAATAAATGGTATAAATAATATTTATTTAATGCTTAAAAGCGTTTACAATGAAATGCAAAATTTTAATTTATACTTTTGTTACCAAAAATACACATATGTCTCGAATTTATTCACCTTTTAGTTAATTTTTTCGTTTGGATGCTCGAATCATGTAGTCACCCGGTATGGCCTCGAATATTCCATTGGTGAAAAGTTTTTAAGATTTTGTGTTTCCAGGCTTTATTAAAGGCGTTAGAAAAATCAAAAAATATGGAGAAGAGGTGATGTTTGTTTAGGAAGGCCTCTTGCATAGAGTTCCAGAAAAAGAAGTTGATCTGTGATTGATCTACTTGTTCTGAAACCACGCTGTTTATCGAAGAGGAAGTTATTGGTTTCGAGTTGCCACAATAGCCTATTGTTGACAATTTTTTCGAATAATTTGCATAGGACTGAGGTAAGAGAAATAGGTCTATAGTTGTCGATTAGCAGTGAGTTTTTATTAGGTTTTAGAATATGAATGATTTCGACGATTTTCCAAGACTCTGGAAAGGTATGTGAAATCCATATATATGTATAATAGAAAATTTTCAAAAGAAAAGATATACCTAATAAAATCTGGAGCATTTTTCAGCATAAGTATGTGCACTGAATCAGGACCAGCTACTGGTTTCATACAATTTACAGCTGACTGGATTTCTTTAAGGGTGACTGTGGAGTTGAATTGTTCATTGTTTGGTGAGTCGAAGTTGAGAGGGTCGCTTTCTAACCATGTTTTTTGGTGTCTTTGGACAGAAGAGAGAAGCGAGTCGTTAGATTGCTCAGCCAGGAATTTGGCGAAGATGTAAGCAATTTCTTGAAGCTGAGTTACGATAATGTTGTTTAACCCTAGAACACACAACATGTGTACAAATGTACACATCAAGGTTTTACGTTGCTGCATTTCCGCCGAATTGCAACAGAGAAGTGCGACCGTTCTCGTACCTGTTCCTTATTGAATGATGAATAAGCGCGTGCAACGATGATTGCCTATCGGCCTATTTGCAGGGGCAACCAATATTTTTCAAGTGAAAAAACAATGAATTTTACAATAAAAAAAAAAAATTAATATTGCATATATTTGCCTACCAAATACATGCTATTTTTTATTTTGAGATAGTTTCATTCATATGTACTGATACAAACTAACTCCCTTTTAGATGACACTAAGCCTTTTCATGAAAAATATTTTGCTGAGTAAAATAAATTGTTATTGACTGACTAGCTCCTGCTAATGGATGACGATATTACTCCTTCAAAAAACTTGATAGGCAACCCCTAATAACTACACTAATTTTTTTCCATCAATTACGGCAGAGCAGTAGTAACATTCACCACAAAAAAAAATTATTTCGTCTTTTCCTCAAAATTTTGTATTTTTAATTTTTTATACAATTTAGGTATCCCTTCGAAGCGGGGAATAGGAATTAGCACATATTCGTTGCAAAACACTTCAAATAATAATAATCTAATCCAACAAGCTGAACTTAATGTTAAATAATACAAAAAAATGAAAAAAAATCGATGTGTACATTTGTACACATGTGGTGTGTTAGACATCAAAAAAATTTGTGATGTATTCTAGGGTTAAACATATTCAAGAAGGTGAAGGGGTGAAAGATTTTTTGTTCTGTGATCTGATTTCTTTCCATATGCCTGTGATGGTGAGGTGGATAGATTTATATATTGGACAAATTGGTGCCAAGATTTCATTTTTGCTTGTTTTAGAACAAAGCATGCGTAGAATCTTGACTTTTGATAGTGTGGTATAACGAAAAATTGCCTCAAATATTGCATCAGATTACCTTAACCGACAGACTGGCGCCATGCCCTCTTAAAATAACCAGATGGCTCACTAACACAATCTCACAACAACAAACTAACACAAAGACACAGTCTCACGCCAACTTCTACCACAAGCACACTAATGCAAATATCTTACTACCACAAACACACCAATGCAGATATTTTACCAACACAAGCACACAACCTTACATGTATTACTACCACAGACACACTCACTCAATATTTTACTATATAACCAGATGCCGCCTTAAGGCTTCGGTTCAGTATTTGCTTAGCAGTTAATTGTATCACTTAATGTTAAAGTTTGTTCGCGTTGTACATTTGTGTGTTTTTAAAATAAAGTTATTATATTGAAAGTATTTTTGAGTCTTGAATTAATTCGACCCGAGTCTCATCACAATAGTTCTTATGTTTTTAGAGGAAGGGCTGAGCTTTCAGTTTTTTAAGAGCTTTTCTTCTAGCTTTTATAGCAAAAGAGCATTCTGGAAACCACCATGAAACTTTTATTTTGTGATTTTGATTGAAGATTTTAGGTGAGAAAGTGTTTGCGTTTGAGATAATTAGGTCTGTAAATTTGTGAAGTATGTTGTTCGTGTCAGAGTTAAGTTGTCGAATAAAATAGAATAGAATAAAATAGAGTAGAATAGAATGGAATAGAGTAAAATAAAATAGAATAAAATAAAATAAAATAGAATAGAATAGAATAGAATAAACTAGAATAAAATAGAATGGAATAAAATAGAATAGAACACAATGTGTTGTAGAATTTCTCTCTTAAAAGTAACCATTTTGTACACAAACTCAAAAATTAGTAAAAATTGTGAAGTAATTCAAAGGAAACGTATTAGACGAAATTTATTCTCCAATTTAAATTGTATGACATGAGATGAAGGAATCGTATTCTTTTAAATCGACAACGAAGAAGCGAAGGTGTTCTCACATGCAGCAAAACTCCATGGTTTATGTGCTGTCCTCATTATTACGCACATTTTCGTAGAAAACTTGGGTCGCTGATCTAGCGTAATAAGCGATTACCCAAAGGAAAAAATGTACTGCTCTTTTAGTACCCTAACGAGTCTTTTTGTCGCCATGCATTTATACTTAATAACTTTTTTTTCGCGAGCTGACATAGATGGTTATGATTCCATTTCAAAATAATTGCGGGTCTGCGAGCGTATTCGGAAAACTTTTAATATAAAAAGGGTAGCGACGGCTGTGGTAATATAACTATAGTTTATATGTGTATGATAAGTTGATAATACTTGTGTATTATATATACGTATTGCAGAGTATCACTTTACATATAATGAGTAAGAGACGAGAATAGCTGACATTTATCTCCAATTTCGTTCTGATGAAAGTGTCTTTCGTAGATGGTTCGCGACTGAGGTAATGAACGGTAATAAGAATTTGTTTTTTGAAGCCGAGTTACAGGCTTCCCGAGAAGAACACATCATACATTTTACTGCATGTTAGAAAGTATAATTAGAACATTGAAAAGGAATTTTGTAAATCCTAATTCGAAATAAGGGTTTTTTATGTATAACGATAATGTTCCACCAACTAGCTGTCAGTGACCAGATTAGATTTAGGTATTCGCGACGTTTGATAAGGTAAAGTTATTTTATACAGAGATATGCGCGCCTTAGAAAATCACAAACAAATATTTGGACAGTGATTACTTCAATTTGGTGCTTTTATAAGTGATAAAAGGTATTCATAAAATTTTAATTGTAATTTTCCTACGAAAGAAAATTTATTCCTATTCAAAATTAGTATTAGGTGTAATCCTAAATTCATGTGTAATGATGTACATTCGTATTATATACTCGCATGCCTAGTTAATTAATACAAAGCTACCGAAGGTAGCACAAAGTGAATTTTATAACGTGAGCAGGATAACATTTACTTATGGTTTCGAATCGAATATGCCCACATTGTTTAAATATACAAATGTACCTTTATACAGTATATGAGCACGTACGTATAGGTATACTCTATTATTTATTATGTTTACACGAAAGCAGGCGCGCCATTCCGAGCGTAAGAGGTAAACAAGTGAAACGGGTTGAACTTGGAACAGTTAATTCGAACAGTTTTGAAAGAGCATGAAATTGGCGTACTAGTACCTATGCGTACAGAAGAAGAAGAAGAAGTTGGCAACGTTGTATGAAACTTCCGTTCGTCTTTTAGACCCGAAGTGACGTTGGAAAATTTTTTTCACTCCCTCGATGAAATTTATTTCCATTTAAAAAATTAACTAAAACCTTTCAGAAAAACTTTTTAATATAAAAGTTTTTTATCTTACTTCGTGTTCAAATTAATTCAACTCTTGTAGAACAAAAAAAAAAAAAAGTATTTTGCGGGTGTGAAGTGAAGTAAAAAAGGAGAAAAATACCCTGAACCTCGTGGAAGGTGTAGAAAACATTGATTCTGTCTCGAGTGCGAAGTTGCTTCGTCTTGAAAATAACTTTCTTCTAAAATAAAAGGACTATATTCGACCAAGTTACGCCTTTTTTTTTCCTTCTCTCTGGTTTATTCGTGATAAAAATAATAGAACTTGATAACGTGTCCGATGATCGCGCTAAAAAACGATTTAATTTACGATGACGGGACATTAGAAGAAATAGTTATTGCCATAATGAATCAACGGTGAAAGCTAACTCGAGCTGTGGACTTCAAGATGTTTCTACTTATAATTTGATCGAAAGGTAAGAAATCACGGAGATTCTTTTGCTATGACCCTTCAAAGGTTAACGAAGGACCATTTTTATGAAACATTTTAACCTAACCGAAATCGCATGATCTCCTACTCCATAAGGTTGTTGATGTAGAGAAGGACCCATCAGAACTGCTGGTCGCCAATCTATAGTTAATTCAGAATACGGAAATAAGTATGTTTTTAACTCGCTCACACTCGTTTTTGAAATGAACATAGCTGTTGATGTAAACTGAAGCGTGAGGTTCGGACGATTGAGGTGCTTCTCTAATTTTGTGTTGAGTAGTACTGCAACGCAACAAAAGAGTTTCCATGGTGTCTACCAGCCGAAAAAAGTACGAAATTTGAAAATAACCCAAAAAAGTACGAACAACCGTGTAAAGTGTACGAAATTTCAAAAGAAAGTGATGAAGGTTTTTTATAATGAAGAAAAAAAGGCAAAATTTGAATGAAAAAAAAATTCTTGAAAAATTTTCAAACATAGATTTTTTTATACTAAAGAAAAGTAATTCGAAAAAGTGACAAGTTTTTTTATTTAAAAGCAAACATTTACAACGATCACAGTACATTATCAGTCGAATAGGTAATTAAATATGTAGAAACAAACGCCAATATTCGTGAGAACAATGTTGAATTCAATTATCTTCCAACCGCACAGTTTAAATAATGGGTGTGATCTTCTTAACATCTTTTCTTCACCGAGTAAACCACGCTGTAAAAGATATACGTATTACTCATGGTTTTGCACAAGTGAAAAATGTGTAGGTGGGAATGAATACGGTACCATTCATAAATTGAATCGGTAATCAGGTAACCTCAAGTCGATAAATGCGGAATGAATGAGAGTGACTGCTATATATTCCAAGTTCTTTATGAATCGTATCAGTTCATGCTGTAGTCGTGCAAAAATCGAATATTGCGTTGCAATAGTTAACTGTAACGCAACACGGACTTGGTGGCGCGCCTCAGTCCGAACAAAGAGCCTGAAGAACGTATTAGGCCATGTTACGTCAAGAAGAAGATGAAAAAGCGACATTTAATAAAAATTTGCGGAATCGTGTAATTCTTATCTGTATGAATCACCATAGGAAACAAAATAAAATTACTATTTGATATAAGTATAAAAATTTTAATTATAGTATAGTAATGTACTTTGAGAATATTTTGATTAGTAATTGCTTATTCAGCTTAGGTTTTCAAAAGTGGCTCAAAATGGGCAGTTGAAGTTACGTATAATTTCGAGAACTTCTCATTTTATTCCAATACTGCATATTAATACACCCAGCTTCTGTTGAAAAATAAGATTATAGAAAATAATATGGGGCACGAATCACGTATGTATCGAAGAATAGATATATACGAACTCAAAGAATTGAAAGAACAAAGGATGAATCTGATAAGTTTTTTTATTTTTGAATTCTATAATCCTGTTCCCTTTAATCTTGGGTAGAAATGTATGTAGCAAATTACATTTATGTTTTATATTTGATTGTTTGATACCTAAATAGCAATATATTTTGTTTTTCATCACTTTCGAAACTAGGTTTGCGATTCTGTGTGTCTATTTCTAAGAATGGTTAGAAATTCATGGAAATGTCTGTGCATGACTCAGAATATACAATAACTGCTATAACGTTGGAAACAATTAATTTTGCTCCAATACCGAATATCTATGCTCCCAGTATTGGAATTTGTGTGTTGAACTCTGTGCACGTGTTCTCGAATTTACTTAAATTTATGAGTTTATGCATACAATTGGCCATGCTTTAATACAACTTTTATATGACAACATTGATCAGTTTGCTCGTCCCCCCCTATCGTTGTGGAGGGTTAGAATATATTTTTATGTTCATGAAATGATTATTCTCTAACGCAATGCCAAAAAAGTTGATGAGAATTACTCTGATTTCAAATTATTGAAAAATAATTATCCCGCTCCCCTATAGTGTGTTTGTAATAGCCAAATCAAGAAACTTAATTTTTCTAGCTTCTTAATCTAATAATTATAATGAAGATACTTTAAAACTTGATAATTAAGAGCTTTCGCAATATAGCATTGTCAAGCATATGGCATACAATATGACCGATTGTTGCTGAGGTAACGGGATGCTATGATGATAAACTTTCAGATAAAATTTGTCCTAGTGAAATTCGCATGTTGAAATCTAGTCCTTCCTTTGTTAGTATAAGTTGCCCATCACGCTACTCGACAAATTTCATGTCATGTGTTATTTCTGAAAATTTTTCTATAATTATGATGAGGTAGAGAGATACTAAAAAAAGCAGGGATGCATGATCGAACTACCAAGAGTATTTTTTCAGAGGTGAGTGGAGAGAGGCAGAGTTTTAGTTGATCTTGACTTTTTCGAAAAAAAACTTCTAGTGTTTGGATCGAGATGGAAATTGAAAAGTGAAAAGAAAATCTGAAACACTATGTACTTGAAAATTTCCTAGCTTTGGACCATTGACGGTAGATTTATGATCGTGTATATTGCAACAAGGTGCGTCCACACTCAGTATTCAAATAATTTTTTTATATCCAAAATTAATATTTTATATGAAAAGATTTATAAACAAAATTAAAATTATTGTTATTTAATTAGTTGTAAATTTATGAAAAAAATTTTTGTTACTAATAAATTAATGACATTGAAAAATATATATGTTAATGAAAAGTTTATTGTTATGTTGAATTTTCGGGTAAATAAAATATATTAGGGCTCACTCATAGCTACTCGTACAAACACTTTTTTTTTTTAAATATCAAAAAAAATTAACATAATTTTTAGTAAATTTCACGTTGTAAGTATTTTAATTTCAAAAAAATGGTCAGATGACCAAAAAAAAGTTATTTTCTAATTCTAAAATTATCTTAATTTCATTGAAGTATAAATTATATGTGAAATAGCATAAAATTACATTCGGATGAGCGAACGTGGATGATGCAGTCGCGTCCACACTATTCATCACCCTTTGAACGGACCGACATCAAGTCGATCGAAGATGAAAGGCTGATCAGCCTCGTTCACCTCAGTGAGGCTGATCATCCGAACGTCTACACTACTTTCATCTCAGGCTGATCATCCTCGTGTGGACGCACCTTTTACGAACAACACGATCATTTTTTACTTCGTTTATTTATTCAGGTAAAAGTAACGCATTAAACAAGTGGATATGTAACACTACCAGCGCCGTGCAGAAAAAATCCGGGCCCAGGACAGGAGGAAAAGTCATAAGAGTAAAAAAAAAAGTCGTTGAAGTGAAGACAGATTTTTAGCGCCGATGCGTGAAGTCGCGTGTCCTGAAAAAAACTCGGGCACGGGAGGAAACTACTCTTTCCTCCTTCTCTGTTCAGGCGTGAACACTACAGGGAATAGAAAATGAATCAATGAAAATATAAGCTGCGATTCATTTTTAGCTGAGTTTCTTACTAAAAAACGACAGCTATTACAGCTTACCTGATTTGGGAAGGGAAGGTCGGCGGGGGGGTGGGGTCTTCAAATCTTTGCGTTTCAGACCATTTGTAATCATCTGGCAAATGTCCAACTTTTTGGTGTATACCGGGTGACTACTTGATTCGAGCACCCCAGCGCAAAAATCTTTCCCTGATAGAAATAAATTATATATTTGAATGATGTTAGCAAGAATAAATGGCATAAATAATATTTATTCAATGCTTTAAAGCGTTTATCAATGAAATGCAAAATTTTAATTTATACTTTCGTTGTCGAAACTGTATTGTTTTGAATTTTTTCACCTTTTAGCTAATTTTTTCGCTCCGGTGCTCGAATCAAGTAGTCACCCGGTATATATATTTTTTCCCCCCACGCGTAGCGCCGGCGAGTATTCATAAAATTCGCTCAAAATTTGGTGAGGAACTCTTCTTGCAAATACGCAAAAATAGTTTTTTTGTTTTTTCGAGAAATTTCAAAATGGCGGATCACTCAGATTTTGAGGGGGGCTGGAAAAAGGGGCAAATGGCTCAAATTTTTTGTTTTTGATTTCATATGAAAGAGTGAGTCACGGATACTAACATATTCAAATTTCAGCTTCTTGAGTGCATATTGAGAGGAGTTGGATCGAAAAACGGCTTTTTGAGGAAGTTTTGAGTCATGAAATTTCTTGAATCTCCCATATCTCCTCACCAAATCAAGTTAAAGAGCTCAAATTTTGTGTGTGAGGTTAGTTGGTGACCACAATATGACCTCTTGAATTTGGATCAAAATGGATTCAAAATGGCGGATTATCAAAATTTTGAGTAGAGCTTGAGGAGCCTCAAGTTGGTAAAAATGTAATTAATATGAATTCATATGGTTATTGGGGATAAGTTGTATACTATATCCCGAATTCACTTCCATACATGATGTTGGAGGGGGAAGGCGGGGTTATCAACCTAAAATAGTGGTGGGGGTACAGGAGGGTCGAAAATTTTTTATTGCTGTGTCATATGATAAAATGAGCCCAAGTGACAAACGTATTTTGATTTTAGCTTCCTCAGTGATTTTGGAGGGGAAATTGCTGCAGGAAATTTCATGAATCTTCCATATCTCATCACCAAATCGGCCTAGAATGGTCAAACTTTGTGTGTAGGATTAGTTTGTGACCAGAATATAACCTCTTAAATTTGAGTCAAAATGGATCCAAAATGGCGGATTATCAAGATTTGAAGATAATTTGAGGACCCTCAAATAGTTATAATTTGAGAAATATGTGTTCACATGATTATTTCATGGCAACATATACTACATTTGTGCCAAATTCAACTTCTTAAATGTTTTTGGAAAGGATAGGGTAGGGGTTTTCAGACTTGGTATTGGGTGTGACCTGTAGTCATGAACGGTTAAGCAAGGTTATTAGTAAATCAAAACAAGCCCCAGTTAAAAACTCAGCTCCAGTAATGCGGCATGGCTTCTTACTTTTTTTTATTATAAAATGTGTAAACAGGAGCAGGCAATCGGCTGACTGGATTTCTAACTAGCCTTTTGATTGGCTGTTACTTAATGCGTGTAAACACGTCGTTCAGCGTACTAATACCGTGCGCGCAAGTAATTACTTACACACCAGCGCAAAAATGTTCAAGAACTCATTCATGCAATTTTGAAATAAATGTTATAACAACAAAATGGAGGTTTATTTATGTTTTTAATTAATTTTGTAACATAATTAAATTAGAAACAGGGATAAAAGACTATTTCAAAACTTGTGATATTATTTTCTAAATTTAGAAAAACTAGTTTTAATACATTTTTGCGCTGGTGTGTAAGTAATCATTTGCGCGCACGGTATAGAACTTCATAACTCTAATTTAGAAATTTGTAGCAGTATAAACGTTATTTTTTTCCATTTTTACTCGCGAAAAAAATCAAAAATGCTGATTCAATTGTCAAAAAAAATCAGATATTTTTTAGTACATAGTTTTTTGGTATTTTTTTTTTAGTTTTTTATTTGCCATCTTGAACCAAACCCTAGCCTAGAAGTATTTATTATTAATTTTTTTTCTTTTTCGGAAATTACATTTGAAATGGGTTGGCTATGGACCCTGGTTTTCTAGTACTCCCTCTATCACATATAGGAAACTTTTCAGAAAGAAAACATGAGCTGAAATTTTCGAGTAGTATAATTCATGTTTTATGTACTTCATTACTAATGTATTATGAATATGAATAATACACGAAGCTACGAAGGCAGTTCGAGTGCATTAGATACCATAAACTGCATACGAGTATTCGAAAAAATCCCGGATGAATTATTTTTCAATTTTAATCCTGAATATGGAATCTGTACCAAAAAAATGGCTATTAAAACGCTTAGCAATAAGCTGAATTGCGCAATCCGGTCGTGTAGTCGATTAAATTCCGACGTCGGTAAAAAATCGTTCGACGATCACAACATATACATTTTCGCGCAGTTACATTGACCTTTTTTTTTTGGTAGAATGACATGACAACGGCTATCTGGCAGTAATAGTAAAAACCTTGTATAAAAGAATACTTCGCACTTGAGAGCGCCTCTTAAATTCCGGGGCTTTTCTCCGCTTCGTTCGTAAAAAAAGCAAAACCGAAGTAGTGGCGAGGAAAGAAAGCCAGCAATGAGGCTAAAAGAAGCAGAAGAAAATGCTTTTGATGTGTTGCAATAGAAAATAATAGCGACGATGTCTAGCTGCGCGGGTTTCAGTTTACGCAACTTAATCTGGATTTAGTTGGGATGCGGTGATTCGTCGGTGGCGCGTACACATTTCGACGCTTTTACTAAACCTATCTCGATTTGTCGATGACTTAGGTAACACGGTGGGAAAACAATAGCGCCTAAGCGGCGACGTTTTTCCAATTCATGGTTTGTTCGTTGTTCGTTACATCGTAATCCCGCCATTTATTACGGATTTAATATCTCGTAGCTATTATGGTGTGTTTTATTTTGTGTGGAAACTCGTCGCGGCGGTTACGAGCTTTCGAACGTTTCCGTCCGAGATGTACGAGGTTGCGAAATTGGTCGTCAGATTTTACGCGCTTTGGCGGTGAAAAATAGAAATGTTTTTTCTCGTTTTCGGCTCGCGTTTCGATTATTTCGTTCGCACCTGAAAAGTGAAAATGTTTTATTAGCCTTCGGGGATGAGCTGATGAAAGGTTTGATTAAAAAAATAAAAGGCTCGGCGTATAGCTGCGATGGTTTTCGAGTGAAAGATGAAAAATGAAAATAAGAATACGATGCTCGCCTTTTAACGCACTTCTTACAGCAAAACCTGTACCCTCGGTCCCTCGGAGTACCACAGTGGTACCGTACTGCTGTGGACGTAGGATTGAAAGGGAGAAAAAAACGCGCGTAGACCATATCTACCTAATAAACGAATTAATTTTTCTACCTCGAATTCGGGAGTTTTTCCCACGTCGTTTCATTGGCCACCGGTACTGTGTATAAATAAGTGAAATTACACCGCTTTCTTCGCGCCGGTAAATATTTGAAAACTGGCCTGGAATAGAGAAACGACAAAAATATGCAAATAATTTTACGAGCTTCGGGAAAATTTTATAGCCTCGAATGGCGGATCGAAGACGCGCGGCGCGCAAGACGTAGACGGCTCTACATCGGTAATAATAAATCAACTCTGGACGTTAGGTTGATTCGGGAAAATCGCCTTTAAAGTTTAAACATAGAAATATCTCGAATCAAACGCTTTTATTAAGACAGGAACTGCACTCGAATCGAGCGTGAAAATCTAAAGAAGGCAGAGAGTGGCATTTAACAAGGCGCAGGAAGTGAACAACGTTTGAACAAGGCGACTTGGCAATCCGTTCTGTTTTAACAAGTGTTGCAAAAGGTTGACCTCAGTATGGAGGACAAGATTACTTGGCAAATGGTTTTATTGCTCTAGACTTGGCTTTTTTCGGCGCGGCCAAATTTACTTTGCAAACTTTTCCCAGGATATTCATAATTCGCGACCGCCTTACGCGTCGTAATGCGAAAAATCTAATATGCTACGCGTAATTTTGAAGTCGCTGTGGTAACTCCCCTCGTGTAAGTCGTGTAGGAAAGCGTGTTAAGGGGAGTTGTAGTATTCATTTTTGGCGGCCGTGTTGAAAGAGATGTGTTCATTAGTAGAAACCTACAGGGTGATTACAATGCAAGAAGGGAATGAGTGAAATATGAATATTATCTGCAGAAAGTACCCAACAGAACCACGAACAATTAGAATCCTAATAACTAAGAACATAAATAATTTAATTAGTAACTAAGTAAAGTTCTTCCTGGTTTCTAGTTACTAATTTTTGTAAATTTAACATTTTATATTTTCGTGAAAATTTTTATTTGAAACATTCTCTCATCTCGTTCAGAGGTCACCTGTGGTATTACTGAATGGAGCAGTTTACAAAAAAAAGGAAATGGAAAGTTCGATGGTGAGCAGTTTAGGTTGTGACTGATGACGGATTTCGTAATATGTGGAATATCGTGTTTTATACGCATATAGCATGATAAAGGCCTTGAAGGTCCTTCGGGTCTTTCAATTCCAGTGCTTTTCACGTGTTACCAAAGCTTGGTTTTTTCGTTACGAAGGAGAAATTTTTTTATCTAATTTCATAAAAAAGGGCAAGAAACCCTCAGATATAATTTTATCTGGGGAATGCCTCTCTAATTTGATGAATTTAGATCAAATTTGATCTGAGTTTTTGAAAAATCTATTAATTTTTTATTTAAAAAATAGGAAATGAAACGCTTATATGCCTAAATTCCATTATTTTATAATGTTAAAAAAATGCTCCCCCTTCATAAAAAAAAAAAAAATTGAAGCACTCCTGAGGATTGAAGTATTCTTTAATTTGAACACAAATATCTTATTGAGGAATAATAGTAATTAGAAATTTTATTTCTATTATTCCTTTAACCCTTTCGCTACCGACGTCACCTATAGGTGACGCTCAATTTTCTGCCCTGTGGACCGCATTTTATTTTGGCATTTATGGAATAGAAATTTGACGTACAGTGTTGTAACTTCATATCTGGTATATACTAGAGGGTAGGAACCGGTTTCCATGAAAACACGTATAGGTGACGCTGGGCTGAGAACACCCAAAAATCCGTCACATTTATGTGACGCTGGGCTATTATTACCCTTCAAAAGGAAACTGTGAAATTGAATCGAAAAGTCGTATATTTGGTCAGTTATGTAATAAATCAAAAAGTACTTATGACTTTGAAAGTCTTATAAATCACATCAAATGGTAAATTTAATCAAAAATTAACATTTTATTTCGAAAGTTTTAAAAATAATTTTTGGTTGTGGTACTTCTTAAAACATCTTATAAATCACATCAAATGGTAAATTTAATTAAAAATCAACATTTTACAGATGCCGATGATATCGTTTGCAATGTTACACAATGCAAAAATAAGTATATTTGCAATAGATAAAAATTTGAGTTGTGTTTTTGAAAAATGTTAATTTTTTTCAAAAGTTGGTAACACTGCTCGGGCCCAAGATTGATTATGAAGCGATTGGGTGCTATTAGTCCGTCACAGAAGTTTCAGACTGTTTCGTTCAGACCAGACTGATAAAATCGCTATTATACTGCACAAAATCAACGTCACGCATATGTGACGTCGGGCCTATGGTGCGAAAATCGAGCGTCACCTATAGGTGACGTCGGTAGCGAAAGGGTTAATTGGAATAAAGTTAATATTATGAATTTGAAGGTTGTAACGCGCGATTCACCGTTTACGGCGCGGCGTACATATTTATCGGTGATCCAACGGTCTGCCCGTATTTTAATCTGAGTCGTTTTCAGCTCGGCACCGAACCCCATAGATGGACGAACATAACTCGCTACACATTGCGGATGCACCGACGAGTTATCTTGCCACTACGAGAATTTTAAAAAAAATTAAAAGAGAAAAAAGAATCATTTTTGATTTGGTGAAATCATACCTAGGAAGGTAAAAATTTTGAATTTGTTAAATGAAAAGGAAGAAGAAAAAAAAATATAATAATTGTAATTAGATTAACCCATGCCTACCTAGTCCACCTACCTACCCGAACGTTAAAAAATGCTTCCCTTAGTCGTCCATGTTTATAAGACTAAAAACGTTCGGAAACAGTTATTCGAAAGACTAAACACTTTAAACGTCCGAGCGCTCTCGCGGCAGCCCAACGTACTCGTAAAGTTTTAAATTTTATACTTCGCGGAGCGCCAACGCCATCGGCAGCCCGTGAGTCGAAAATTATTTTTATATTTTTGGTTTAAACGCTTTCGTGGCGCCTGTGGCTGCCCAGCGTATTAATATTCATTGTTAGTAACAAAATAAGAATATTGGTAAAAGAAATTACCTTCAAGATGGTGGAGGGTATTTCCCTGGTTCGTAGCGCCTGTGTCGCCCGATTCCTTTGGTATTTAACCCTTCCAATAAAATTGAATCATCTTTCATCAACGTGCAAAGTCTCTTTGAAGAACTCTCAATTAATTATCAAGATTTCAGATTGTCCAAATTTTGATACAAACTGCTGAAAAATGCATCATTGTTCTCTTTGCATATTTTAGCGCTTTATCCTAGCTCACGTATATACGTTCACGATTCCACGTTTTCAGAACAGTTGAGGTAAGATTGTCGATACCTTTATGCCTGATGTAGTCTCGAAAATTTCCAAACGGATTATCAATCCTAACGACAACGTGTTGAGAAAACAAGAATACGCAGTTGACGATCGGTTTTATGGTCGACTAACGATAATACTCAATCACTCCGCAAATGCCATCAACGATGCGAGTCGAGATGTATAAACAATAGTGATATAACTGCCGTCGTTGCCGAGTAGATTTAAGTAGGAAACGGTGAAGACTAAAGCGATTTCCGTGTTGCGTGCTGTACACCTAAACTGAAATACTGTGTAATCTAGCGATACACAGAAATAAAAGGTATTTTTTTATTTGTGGGATTTTTTAGCGCCAACGCCGAATTTATCAATGAATTCGATGCATTGAACATTTTGGGTGTGCGGGTCGATGATGAAAGTAATTAATCATAACAAATGAAGAGCGTGGTTAATTAATTTTTACTCCTACTCGATTTTTCGAAGAATTTCGTATCGTTAATCTGGAAGTCAATTAAGTGGTGCACGTTATTTCGTGACATTACGTCATTAAGCTGAAATGGTTTCTATTACTTAGGCACGTGATGGTGATTTTTTAAAATATATTTTTCGAATTATTCATTCAATAAATAATGAAGGAGAATATAAACTGAGCGAATATTCTAACAGTTGAAATGACCAGTTTAATATAATAAAAATTTATTGATATGAAATTTCACTTTGAAGAAATGATTTTTTTTTTAGGTTTTTAGAGAAATACTTATTCTCCTCTGATTCTGATGACTCGTCTGCAAGGATGATGAATTTTTTATGAAAGCGTAACTGCAGAGAATGTACATTTTTCAACTCACTGGAAGAAGCGTGTTCGTCTCGGATTTCGATGACTCATCTGCAAGGATGATAAATTATTTAATTTCTCTTCGTAAGAATATGCGAATTCACGATTTAAATGCATCTCTGATTCGTGAATTGTTTCTCCAGAGACAAATTTGTTATTCGTTTTGCTTTTTTTTCTCGATGAGATTTGCTAATAGAACGTTTTAATTCTTCCCCGCGGTATCATATTTCTTTATTAAGTTTGCCTTGCATTCAGAAAAATTAAAACTCGTTGGCTAACTCGTAATTGGTGGAAAAATGGAAGTAGAAGTTGTTGGATGAGTTGAACGTATTTATGATTTTTTTTTTCACCATGACATTTTTAGTTTGTCGAACTTCGGTTCGTCTCAGTATTAAAAAAAAAAAAAACGTAAGCAGCCATGCCGCATTACTGGAGCTGAGTTTTTAACTGGGGCTTGTTTTGATTTAGTAATAACTTGCTTCACCGTTCATCACTACAGGCCACACCCAATACCAAGTCTGAAAACCCCTACCCTATCCTTTCCAAAAACACTTAAGAAGTTGAATTTGGCACAAATGTAGTATTTCTTGCCATGAAATAATCATGCGAACACATATTTCTCAAATTATAACTATTTGAGGGTCCTCAAATTATCTTCAAATTTTGTAAATCCGCCATTTTGGATCCATTTTGACTCAAATTTAAGTGGTTATATTCTGGTCACAAACTAATCCTACACACAAAGTTTGACCATTCTAGGCCGATTTGGTGATGAGATATGGAAGATTCATGAAATTTCCTGCAGCAATTTCCCCTCCAAAAGCCGTTTTTTGCTCTAACTCCCCTCCAAAATCACTGAGGAAGCTAAAATCAAAATACGTTTGTCACTTGGGCTCATTTTATCATATGACACAGCAATAAAAAATTTTCGACCCCTCCTGTACCCCCACCACTATTTTAGGTTGGTAACCCCGCCTTCCCCCTCCAACATCATGTATGGAAGTGAATTCGGGATATAGTATACAACTTATCCCAATAACCATATGAATTCATATTAATTACATTTTTACCAACTTGAGGCTCCTCAAGCTCTACTCAAAATTTTGATAATCCGCCATTTTGAATCCATTTTGATCCAAATTCAAGAGGTCATATTGTGGTCACCAACTAACCTCACACACAAAATTTGACCTCTTTAACTTGATTTGGTGGGAGATATGGAAGATTCAAGAAATTTCATGACTCAAAACTTCCTCAAAAAGCCGTTTTTTGATCTAACTCCTCTCAGTATGCACTCAAGAAGCTGAAATTTGGATATGTTAGTATCCGTGACTCACTCTTTCATATGAAATCAAAAACGAAAAATTTGAGCTATTTACCCCTTCTCCAGCCCCCTCAAAATTTGAGTGATCCGCCATTTTGAAATTTATCGATAAAACAAAAAAAACTATTTTTGCGTATTTGCAAGAAGAGTTCCTCACCGAATTTTGAGCGAATTTCATCCACACCCGCCTGCGCAAAGTGAGTGACACAAAAAACGCAATTTCTCAAAAACAGGTTTTTGCTAACTCGCCTCAAAATGCACTTAGGAAGCTGAAATTTAAATATGTTGGTGTCCGTGACTCACTCTTTCATATGAGATCAAAAACGAAAAATTTGAGCTATTTGCCTCTTCTCCAGCCCCCTCAAAATTTGAGTGATCCGCCATTTTGAAAGTTTTCGAAAAAACAAAAAAAATACTTCTGCGCATTTTCAAGAAGAGTTCCTCACCAAATTTTGAGCGAATTTTATGAATACTCGCCGGCGCTACGCGTGGGGGAAAAATATATATATATATACCAAAAAGTTGGACATTTGCCAGATGATTACAAATGGTCTCAAACGCAAAGATTTGAAGACCCTACCCTCCCCCGACCTTCCCTTCCCAAATCAGGTGGGCTGTAATAGCTATCGTTTTGTTAAAAACTCAGCTAAAAAATATATGTAAAAATTCTATTTTTCTTGAAAGAATCGAATATTCATTCGCGATTCGTTTCGATTTAACTTTATTTAAATCATCATAATAGAATAGTTTAGCGCGTATTTAGTAAGCAGCCTTTGGTTACCAGTAACTGTAGGCGAAAGGAAGTGCAAAAACCATTTTATTACTCAATTTTTAACGAGGAAACTATTTCGAAGTTTATTTTTCTAAAAATTCGAGTTTTTCTGATGATTCTGCGTTTACGTAATTTGTACCTTATCAGTTCTACCGCAGTGTTGCCAAACGGACAAACTTCACTTACAAATATTGCGCTTATATTTATTTACAGTTGATGATACAAAGAAATTTAAGTTGATAAGGCTATGAAAGAATGACGTCATATATACATCAAAAGCAAATAATGACGTCATGGAGGAAGGGAAATAGAACTGTGATGATTCGCACCTTTTTTATGGGTTGTTGAAAATTTTTTCCTTTCATGCTATCATTATGATGGAAGAATCGAATATTCACGTTGGTTGTTTTCAAATTATCCGTTGACTCGAATTGCTTTCAAATTTACGCCTCGTTTTTCTGCTTTTTCACGTCTCGAAGTAGCCGTGAAAGGTCACAATAAAAAGGAACCCACTTCAAAAAATTAAACTCATCTGAATGAAAGTTGAACAATGGGTGCCGCCTAACTTCACGACAGACTTATACATGGATGACCAATACATTCTCATCAGCGTAGCAGTCGCAACTTTTATACCGATAAAATTTCAATTTATTCGGACGAAGATTGATGGCGTAACAAAAGGAAGAATTTCGATAAAGATGAAAAAATATTTTTAATTTAACAAAAAGTTGTATATTGTTTCGAAACGAACGTAACACTGCCGGACTTGGCGCACTAGCGTATGGAATCGAGTAAATAAACTAACCAACCGAGTTAACATCACGTAAACGTCGCGGATAATTCAATTTACTGATAGTTTTTAAGTTGCCGGTGTGCGCTTTTTTCGCTTGTACTTATCTAAAAACTTTTCGGTATACATCCATATTTTTCTTAAGAAATTGCAGGACTTGACTATGGTTGACGTAACACCCGACTCACGTAACTTAATATAAATTCCATTATCTTTTTGCCGGTAATGGTTACTTCGCTCCTTTGTTATTGTTTTATCGTGTATTGTTTTCGAGGTTTTATTGTTATTGTTTTTTTTTTTACCGCTCCAAGCTGTACACGCATTTCAGTACGCGCGGTTAGTTTCGATTGAAATGGACGAATGTGCGAACACGTCGATTAACGCTAGAATTACAAACGCGGGAATAGATGTGCCGGTAATTTTTCCGAGATCGATTTAATTTCGCTTTGTTTATTCACCGCGGAGATATAAGAGATACGATGAGCAGTGGCAGTGTCGTACTTATTGAAAAATTGAGGCCAAGCTTATCGCACTCGATAAAGTCTGAAGTAGTAAATTCGAAGTGAAAAAGGATCAATGTATTTTTTTTTTTTTTTTTCAGTACAAATCAAAATCGCCTTTCGCATAACTCGGTTTTTGTAGCTCAAAATGAAAACTCGAGCTAAGATACGCAAATCATTTTTGTTTTCTCGAATCAAAGCACGATAACAAGTTCTAAAATCCATATTTGTATTTAAAAAAATACCACCCGTCTTCTCACACCACTCATAATGATTCAAAACTTCGTGTTAATACTTTTGCATACCTCGTCCGCCGTGAATATAAACCGGCGAGCTCGCAACGATTAAAACTACACCGATAAATATTTATAACGCGGATACGGTCGCGACGTTAAGCCTTTAAAAAAACGCGGCACGGCGAACCGAGCCTCTTAAAATGGTTTCGAAAACTATGAAAATATATAAAAGGCGCAATCTCGCGCCTGATAAATAGCGCCTGGGGAGTTCGGCGGCGGATGAGGGAGAAATACACTACATTATATAAACTTAACGACCGTATGTCAGGCAAAATGTAAACAGGGAATTTCGCCGCATCCCTTCTCAAAGCTCCAAAACAAGGCACCGTTGATGGATATTTCAAACGCCATTAGATGCGTTTCCGGATTCCCGCGTATATAGTTTTGCGGTGACAAACTAGCAGCCGTAATTTATCCGGAATATAATTCCTCTCCTTCCATATCCCTGTTTACCTTTTCTATTCTTTCGTTTTGAAAACGGTTTCTTCGTCGTGTCGCTCCATTTATTGGAAAGAATTTTCGCGAAAATTTTCATCGCTTTTTTATACGGCCAAAGAAATTGAAATTTTTTCAGCCGAGTTTTCAATAAAAACCGGTAGCCATCACCGCCTAGCTGATTTGGGAAAGAGAGGTCGGAAGATTTGTTATTACGTGGGTAATGTCAAACTTTCTCATATATATGTATATCTATTAGGTATATAGTTATATCTATAGCATCATATGAATTAGAGTTGTCGATTTTGGGGAACCATTCGTGTCAGTTCTAAAGGGTATTAGGGATATGAAATTTGGATTGTATAAGAGACATCAGCGCTGAGACCAGTATGGTAGGAACGAACTCGAAAACGAGAACCAAGAACGAGAGGGGACAATGATTTTTGATTTTTTCCAAGAACTGAGCGAAGAAGGAGAACATTTGTTGAGATGTTTGAAGGTCAAAAAATAGACCAAGTGATGTAGAATGAGCTTTCTAAGGTAGGATAGATTCATAGTAGCATTCAATTCATTCTTCTTTAATAACTAAAAAATGTACCTAAGTACATATACACCACAGTTATACTGGTCTTGTTGGCCCTCATAAGCGTTATATTTTGCTAAAAGGGATCCAACTGATCATGTGAATGAACGTTTCGTTGAGAAATCATATTCAAAAATTGTTTCAAGAAACGTTCATTACTATCATAATGACCATGTTTGAGTGGATCTACATAATACAATAAATTGCTTCTTTTCAACCTTAACCGAGGCCAAAGCACAGTGATTAGCAACCGGCATGAAAGGAATAAGGAGAAGTTTTACTGTACTCCATTCCGTACTATTTATTTCAGTATAGTACATAAGATCATAGCGACAAGATATAGAATTCGCCTTGAATCCAATTATGGATATTGACAAATACATTGGGACATACACTATGTCCTGTGATTTGCAACTTAGTGTATTCCTCCTTAGGAAGAACTAAGCACATTCGTCAATTAAAGAATTACGTAAGTACGCATCCTCAGAAGTTTTATACAACGCTAAAATGTCACTTCCTGATAAATCACTAGGCCAATTGCGTTTCTTATATGAACACTCTATATTCTGCTCCAACTGATGTTTCATATGTAGCCAAACTTCCTCTATCTTCCTTTCATCAATATCTAAACTTTGTGAAAAAGCAATACAGTTTCCATTTTAAATACAAACAGGAGGAGGATGATTTGAGGAATCAAACTTTAATTTCCTTAAGACTGGAGAATCAACCACTGCATTTTTCAAGGCTTGATCTACTTTCTTAAAGCATTTAGGTGGATTTTTACCTTGAAAAGCACTATATCGAAATCTTTTTTTTTTGCCAGCGCTCTATTAGCACAGACTTCTCATTTATGAACTTCGTTTTCAAGTTCTTGTGAAGCTGTACTGTACTATTATCTTGTTGAGATAAAGGTGAGGAAGGATCCATTGGTAAATCTTCCTCAACACTATTTGTATCCTATATATTAGTATCACATGTGTTCTCAGGGCAAGTTTTCTTTTTCTTCTTACCTTCAAGAGGAGATGCAAAAATCAATTCTTCGAGTACGATTTGTATCTCATTTTCCATTTGTTTGAGGAATACTCCTGGTCTCATATTCTTCTTATTCGAAAAAATGTGACATTTTACTTTCTTGAACCATGATTCTACATTTGCATTACTTAAACGTGTGAATGCTTGCATCAGGAAATGAAATAGGAAGCATCATACCTGTCCAAAGAGGTAATAAAGGAATGTAGTATTCCAATAAGCGTTCGGCAAACTTAGGACAGAAATAATCATTTACTATCCTCTCTGTATTATTGCAATCAGCTTCCTCATTTTTATTATTTTTTCTAATTCTAATTAGCATTTCATTGTGTCTTTGTGCTATATTCTTAAAATAAGGACTAACCTTTTTTAAGGCCTCATCCAAGCCTCCAGTTTTAGGCTGTATTTCATGGTCCTCTATTAATGGCTTCTCTATCTCAATCCTTGAGGATTCATCTACTTCAGGACGCAGTTTCCTCAATCGTTCTAAGTGAGTAGATACTTCAGGATCCAAAATTTAGACTGAAGAATGTAAAGAAAGTCTAATGAGATAATAATAGCACGTTGATAAGACTGGCATTGAATGAACAAGGCCATTGTCTCCATAATGAACGATTTTAGACCTTTAACAATTTCAAAATCGTTTGTCTTTCAAGTATTACTTAAAAACTATGAGAGGTGCCAAGTTAGGACATATCTCATTTTGTTGGTATGCTCGAGTAGTATTTTTGAGAATTTTTCTATGTTAAGTTATGGAGAAATATTTCTCAACGTTCGGCTCACATGGCTAACGCGTCTGCAGGCGAGCTGAAGTTGAACTTCATGTTTTTTGAGGATAACTCGAGAACCAAGTGAGGTGCCAAAATGAGACCTACACCATTTTAAATCTATACTCAAGTACTATCTCTGAGGAAAACTTGAAGTAAAAGGTATGTCAAGTTATTGAGCAATGTCTTCAGCAAGATAGAGAAACATTGATAATGTTATATATTTTTTATGTTATATGAGTATTACTCAGAAATGATGAGCTCTCTCATTTTGTTCGTGAGATAAGTATTTGATTTGAGTAATACTACAAATAATTTTAAAGTAGGTATGTAACATATTGCTAAGTTAGGTAGTTATTTCATATTTGTTTTACCTAATTAATCATTTCTTATGTTTTATGCGTGTGAAGCTGTTTGCATTTCCGATAAAAATAATTTTTTTCACCTCCTTTGCAATTTTTTTTTTTTTCTTATGCGAATGGGCGGTAACGTGTTAATATATTCACTTTTAACGAACATGAATTAGAGTTCACAAAGTATCCCATTATGGTTTCGCAAGTGCAATGCTCGACTCTGCTTCTTTTTGTAAATTTTTTTGTGCGCAAAACGTGTTCCGAAAAAACCATTGACTTTAATATATAGACTGCTAATGTACATTAGCTCCATTGTCCCCGACATTGAATTTTTATAAGTCGCGATTTGCGTTAAGCGCATGCGCGAGTCTTGAATTTACAAACATAACATGTTATCAGTTCAACATTTCTAAATCGTGAATTTTTCGTCAATTTCAAATTTTTTAATATTTTTTAATATAATTTATAATTTTATATGATTATTAAAATGTGATTTAGTATAATTTAATGTACGAGTTTTTAGTGGTTTTTTGCTCACTGAGATAATAATAACAACATTTTGTTAGGAATGATAAATATGAGAAATACCTAATGTAAAAAGTTTTTTATTTCTTTGATGTTATGGAATTATTGTTAATTTGTAACATGTAATCGTCAAAATGAAATGTGTAATAATTTGATTAAGCTTTATCTGTATGATGATATGATTTCCTTGTTAAATCAAGTAAAATGCAGTATTCACGAAGTGCCTATGAATGTGTTTTTTCCTTTTTTAAAAATTATTATTTTTATTCCATCATACAATATTTTAAACAAACAGGTGGGATATCAATTTCATTTTATACAAAAAACAGAAAAGAACATCAAAACTATACAACAAGAACTATAATGTTATCATGCAGGTAACAACCTTTGACTATACAGTGGATAACAAGTGAAAAATAAGTCAGCAATACTAATCTTTACAAAATTATTGGCCTTTAAAATGAACTAATTTAGTGCATTTTTGTCGTACGTATTTACTGGCATTTTTGGATTTGGTGCTTTCATGGTGCAGTCGAATGAATAAAGTACACTATTAATCAGAGTTTTATGAATAATTTTTTCCACTACAGCGCGTTACTTACTGGAACTGAAAGTCATCAAAATATATTTCTGGAATTGCTCCAGCTTTTAAATTCCTACGCCTTCCTCCATCATGTAACGTATTTTACTAAAGTGGTGATGACACAATCTATGAGTAGGCCTTAATTCAAATTTACAAAAGTCTTCCCATTTCTTCTTTACATACTTGTCCTTTGGAATACTAGAAAAAAGTAAACATCATAAAATTCAATTTTAATAAAATACTCAAAATGAAAAAATACAAAGTAAGAGTTACTTACGTAAAATATGACGTACTTGCTGCTTTATTGCCACACAAAATACAACATTTCGAGCTTTTCATTTTACTACAAAACAGTAATGCACATTAGTTAACTTAGTTGTCCAATTATAATTAAAAGTGGAGTGATGGTGTTTATCGATTATTCAACATAAGCCGATAATACATTATTAAGCGTTAATATTGTACTTACATTTTATTAGAATCCATTTTTTCATTGCCCAAAATCGATTTTAATATTAGATTCGGAATATACTTTGACGTCTATTTTCTCTGTAAACGTAAAAATTGAAAAAAAGCGCGGCAAGGTAATTATTTATGATAATAAACCCCGCGCATGCGTACTACGAATTTCACGACTTGTATGTTGGGGACACCGTTTTACATTATACCATAGATGAAACATACATAGATAGCCCACCGTACGTTAAATTTTTATCACTCAAAAACTGAGTTGGAATCGTTTTTTGCTAATATCTTGGAAACAATTCAAGATATAGGGCTTGCAAATGAATCATTTTAAAGAGATTGGAATAGAGAATCATTTAATTTTTAAAGTTACTCCTGTCCGTTTACTTTTGCAATTAATTTCGAAAAAACGATTTTTTTACTTTACTATGAATTATCTCAAAAAGTAAATCAATAAAGATTGTTTTTTAATAGTGAAACACATTCAGAATTTTATGCTCTTTCGAATGAGCTACTTGTAAAGTTTCTATCTATATTCTTTCTTGAGATATTTGCAAAAAACCGAGCAATAAGTCTAATTTATTCTTAGTACTGGAGCTCATTCACAGAGAGCGCTCTAAAAAATGAATTAGTTTTATTAAAATAACAGTAACTCGAGACTCACATCGATGGCAATAATATTTTAGTATTGAATCATGTATAAAATGTTAAGCTCTTTCGAATAAGCCATTTCCGAACACTCTAACTCAATTTTTTGCCTAAATATTAATAAAAAACTTTCTGGCTCTTTTTCAACATTTATGAGTGATAAATTCGATATACCGGTGGGCTATCTATGTATGGTTAATCTATGATTATACTTATGCATTCATTGGCAGTCTATATATTAAAGTCAATGGAAAAAACACGTTCTATTTTCAGAATGGTCAAAAATGTCAGGATGTCGTCTTATCGTTTCTGAGAATTCACTTTACTATAGAATCACGAAATAACGTAATCTCGTTCAACCTACCTCTTCTAATTTTTTACTGTTCGCTGTTCAGTCTTAATAAATAATAATTGATTACATTCTAAAAGCCTCTCAAGGTGTAATTTATATGCACGTTATGATATCATATTGCTATACAATGTCATATGCGGTGATAACAAATAACAATCATGAGAAAAATACACAGTTGACGCATGCGCAGAATGTTTTGTCGAAAGTGCTGCTAATTTAGCGTGCCTCAAAAACTAGTTATTTTTAACAGTGCATTAGCAGTCACGAATGTCTCGGTCACACAACTCATATAACCAATCACAATGCGTCTGAATATGTAACCAATCACGACGCGTCTCATCTTATCACTCTAGTCTTCACTACGACGTAGCCCTGTTTCTCACTAAAATGTTCGGAGGATGCAAATTTTTTTTTTTCAAGAACACACTGTTGTCAATGCAGCAATGATTTTCTTTGCTTCACGTGTTAAGTTTGTCAACTAATTTTTTTTTATGATCTCAAGTTTTTTTTTCTAAAGTTGATTTTTTTCGAAACTTGAATTTTTTTCTGAACTTGAATTTTTTTCCAAACTAGAATTTTTTTTTAACTTAGATTTTTTTCTCAAATCAATTTTTTTTAACAACTCAAATTTTTTTCCAAACACGTATTTTTTTCTAAACTTGAATTTTTTTCAGAACTTGAATTTCTTTTCTGAACTTGAATTTTTTTCTGTACTTGTATTTTTTTCTGTAGGTATTTAGATCTTTTTCTCAAGCCAGTTTTTTTTTCAACTCAAATTTTTTTCCAAATACGAATTTTTTTCCAAACACATATATTTTTTTTGAACTTACATTTTTTTCTAAAGTCAATTTTTTTAGAACTCAAAAAGGTATTTAACTATAGTATTATAGGCATAACAGTTTACCTATTCTTAATAGTTTCTAAATGAGTTTCTTAAAAATTCAACTTTGGAAAAAAATACAAGTTTGGAAAAAAAATTTGAGTTGTAAAAAAATTGACTTTAGAAAAAAATCTAAGTTCAAAAAAAAAATGTGGGTAAATATTATTTCCTAGCTGAGTATTTGAATTGTCATTATTTTTCTATGAACAAATAAAATAAATACCACAATAATTATTTTTATTCATTTGGCTTCGTAAGTGAAAAAACTTAGAATAATAAAAAACATAGCGCCATTCTCTTAAGAATTTGGCCAAAAAAAAAAAAAAAAAAATGTAAGAAAATGAAAAAAATGCTGAAACAACTGTAAACTCTAAGAATAATTGAACAAACAATAATTAAAAAATTAATAAAAATGGTCAAAATTAGATTTGCTTAATACAGGTAACTCCCGTTGAATACCTGACTTTGGATGCTTTGTTAATTGTAGCGGATGAATTACACTTTGACTCGTGAAGAGTCAAGTTGCACTCGTATCCAAATATTCTTGTACATTTTGAACATGCAAAAACTGTACCTTTATCCATCACGAATAATAATAAGACATATGTAGAATCACTAAAAAGAGCACGCACAAAGAAATTCATTTTACAAGATTTCAGTACGAAAATGGCAATCTTAAATTCTTAAACAATTGAAGATAAAAAACGGCGCAAAAACAACACAGTGAGAAATGAGTGATAAGGTGAGACGAGTTGTGATTGGTTATATGAGTTGTGTGACCGAGACATTCGTTTAGCAGTCCATTGTATAAGGGCCACGCTTTAACTGGCGATATACGTTTAATGAAAGATTGTAATAATGGGTCTTTGCGTTGATCTGCTTTTTTCCAGTATTGCAAGTTATGTTTTGAATTCGATGAAATTTTTAATGGATAAATAAAAGAATTTAGCGTAAATTAATGAGTAGGAAAAAACAGCTAGGGTAAGAAGAATTATAAGCTAAAGTATTTCGGAAAAGTTGCCCTAGAAGAAAAAATGTTCACTAACGAAAATAAATTGTCATCTGTTACACTTTTATCATTAAAGGAAGCCGGTGGACGGTCATTATCCGCGTTATAAACGCAATTTGGGTTCGCCGGCAATGTACGAGTATAGGAGGACATTTTTCTTCGTATCGTATATGATACCGTAGAATGGCCGCGGTTGGTTCGGGCACACGTGGGCTTTTTGGTTTTCCAATTTTGTGATGAAGTAGCGAACTAATAATTCGAGGCGTTTAGGTATGACCGTGGTACGTTGAGCTCGGTATACTTCTTGCGGAAAATACAAAATGGTGTACGCGAAATTCGAAATTAGGCTCGGATTTGGTGTAGTCTTAAACTAATCAATCTCGTGGTAACCTTAGAAAGTTTCTTCCGACTGTCGACCATGTGGGGCTTAGGTAAATCTAGCATATTTACTATATTTGAAGGGGATCATTCATTTCGCTAGCGATATCAAGATGGCGAAAAAGCGACGCGGTCGCCGTGATTAATGCCTCTCTCGAAGCGAACTTTCTTATCAACCGTATAATAGGGTGTAACGCCCACCGTGCGGTTTTTTCTCAATTTTCTATACATAGTTGAACGATTTCGTTTATCGTTTTAAATTGACTAGGTATAAGCGGTGTCATAATTGAAACGCTTATAGCCTTCGTAAAGCTTTTCATTTTACCAGCAGACAAAATTTAGTTGGACGGTGACAGTGATGAGGGTTATTTCGCTTTTGGGATGATACTGTGTAGCTTAATTTCAATATTAGCGTACGATTATAGCTTTATAAGCGTGGTATCGTACAATAACGAATAGTAGAGTTTTTCATTTCTATCTAATATAAGAAATGTTGTACAATGGGTTACATTTCCCGCTGCAATGTGGTTAGACTTCTTACATATAAGTGGAGTGTAACGTAGGTGTAGAAGGTAGCTTATTTCCGAATATTTGGCCGGTTTAATTTATGAGGTAGCTTTATTGTGGTGAAGTTGTTGGTTAGCACGGTGGATGTGTAAATGTATTCGGTAATGCGGGTTAGCGAGGAATGCATCGTGGCTTGAGCTTTACCTACACCATGTTCATGGTACGAGTACCTTGGTATTTGCATTGATATGTGAGCTTTAGTACATNTAAGGGCTTTTGGTATAATTGAATCGAAGTGTTTATTAAATGTAAGTTTTTTATCAAATATTATACCAAGATATTTCATCGAATCGAGTATTGAATAATAAATGACCATCCAACAGTATAGTGGGTAAGGTGTAGCTTCTCTTGCGTGTGCAAATGAACACCTGGGTTTTAGACGTATTTAGTTTTAAACCAAGTTTTTGAACTTTAGCGACATAAGTAGCAATATCGAGATTTTATATTATTCCCTGTGGATTCGGAGGACGTGCCGGATGATACAAAATTGTATCATCCGCGAATCCAGTTATTTTTGGAGTATCTATAGTTAGATTCTAAAACAGCATTATAAGTGATGTTCCATAAAAGAGGACCAATCACAGATCCCTGTGGGCAACCACAGTTAACGCTCTTTGTGATTGTATTACCAAGTAGACTGAATTGAACAATTCTATTTGTTAGGTAACTACTGACTAACATGATAATTGGGATTGGAATTTCATACTTCATCATTTGGTCAAGAATTATGGTATGCTTAAGAGAGTCAAATGCTTTAGAGATGTCAAATGAGACTGCAATTGCTAATCCCTTTTGCATTCCAGCGTATAATTGATTGTATACTTGGACTAAGGCCGAGTCAGTTGATCGACCTGACCTAAAGCCAAACTGGTTATTGGACATAATATTATTAGTATCTAATACATCATTAATTCTGTTACAGATGAACTTTTCTAAAATCTTAGATCAGATGGGGATTAACGATATGGGTCGATAACCCGTAACATCGTTTGGTGGTTTACCTGGTTTCCGTAAGAGAATAAATTTAGAAATTTTCCAGCTTTCAGGAATATAACAGAGTTTAATACAAGTATTAAATATGTTCAATAAATGTATAGGGTGGTATTTAAAGACAAGTTTGATAATTTTATTCTTGATTCCATCTACGCCAGGGGCTACATTATTTTTAAGCGATTTAATGATTGATTCGAGGTCAGAAGACCGCATGTACAATTCTGGAAAATCGGAAAAACCATTAATATGGGAGTTTAATATATTTTGTTGTTGTTGGGAAAGCTTTGAAGAAACGTACCCTTCCAGTGGCACAGAACTTTCGTCGGAGATGAATAGGTAGTTGATTAGATGACTTGCGTTGGCAATAGAGTCTCCCGCATCTGTATTAACCATCTGTGGGATCTCCCCAGCCACAAAGCCAGATTTGGTAATTGAACGATATGGAGCGCCCCATACCTCTTTACGAGAACAAAATTGCTGCCATGCCTTGCGTTTAGCTTTAGCAATTTCTTTAGCATAGAATCTCTGAAGATTATGAAGGTACGATTGGTGCCCTGTTTCAGTACTGCAGTAGTGTGTTCTATCCCTGCCTCTTCACCCATGCGAACCAGGTCAAGCTTAACCGTTTACTTCGCAGAGCATCAGTGAATGCGGGACGACTGTATAGCAGCACTGGAAGCCAAGCTAGTGCTGTTATAACCAGACTTCTGCCCTTCCATTTTCCCGCAGCAGAACGTGGACTGCTGTGGTTGATTACAAATGGTAAGGAGGTAGCAGACTTTCTCCACTACCCACCACTAGCCCCGGATGTGGACGTCGCAACCGCTAAGCGACTACTCCGTGAAGTCTCCCTCGCAGAGTGGCAACGAGTCTGGCAGGCAGATAATACAGCGGCCTGGACACACCTCATTATCCCAGAGATTCGCCCCTACTTCAACTCCCAAGGAGGCGACCCAGACTTTTGGCTTGGGCAAGCCTTGTCTGGTCATGGGTGCTTCGGCGCGTACCTACACCTGCGCCGAAGGAGAGAGACCCCCACATGCCGTTGTGGTAATCAGCGAGAAGACGCTGCACACATCTTCACAGAATGTGGGTTGTTTGCAGCAGGTCGGCCACCAGACCCTCTTCTCGCGACAAACGAAGAGCACGCTTCGTATATGCGTGCTTGCGTGCGACAGCTCTGGGCCGAAGAGCAGCACACGCAGCGGCGACAGCGGCTACCTGCTCCTCGTCTGTAAGCCGCCATCACCCATGAACTCCGGGAAATGCCAGGTTCCCAGATTTCTTTTCCAGCAACCCCCCTCACCTGCTCGGCAAGCATCCGAACCCTTTAGCGAGAGACATCTCCGCGGAGGTAGTAGTGAGCCGAGCAACAGAGGAAGCACGCTGAGGTATGCTCCAAGTATCCGAAGGCAAGGTAGGCACAGCCCGTAAAACCTTCGCAGTAGTGAGGAGCATAGCCGAAGCACCCCTCCAAACTAATAAAAGATTTTCTTACAGCGACCCCCCTCACACGCGAGGCAAGCATCCGAACCCTTTAGCGAGAGACATCTCCGCGGAGGTAGTAGTGAGCCTTGCGACCGAGGAAGCACGCCTGGTATGTTCCAAGTATCCGAAGGCAAGGTAGGCACAGCCCGTAAAACCTTCGCCAGTAGTGAGGAGCATAGCCGTGGCACCCCCAAAAACAATGGGAACCCGATATCCCACTAATTCTGTTTTTATTTATTTTATTTTACAGATCCACCACACACCAGTCGAGCTCCTGACTCCTGGACTACCGAGTCCCCACCAAAGACGTGGCCCCAACTGATCGCCGGAACTAACTACATTAATTAATGTTAAGTTAGTTCTAAGTAGATTAAGTTGTCCGATAATATTAGTACTCTTCTTTGTATGATTCAAAAAAAATTTATTTTTCTGTAATTATAATAAGAATCGAGGAAATTGTCGCCATAAAACAATATTATGTACAACCGGCCAAGGTTTTCCACTGTTTCGGCAGGCAGTGGTTTTTAGCCCAGGTGGGTTTACTTAATAAATAACCGCTTTTCAAATTACGCATGCTACCGGTAGCATGCGTAACATTTTTGGCATTTCTACCATCAGCGTCACCTTACGCCATGCATACGAAACAGTATAAAGCTTTTTTTTTTATCGGAATACGTTAACCATTTACGATTTTTATTTTTGTTTAAGAACGTTTCATTCCAGTTATGGAATTCTCCGATTAGAGGTTGTTGAGGGTGAAATTTTAAGAATTTCGAGCGAGTAGATGCACTTGGAATTTTGAAATAATCAAAATCAGAATTGTAAATACCTTCGTTTGTAAGCTGCAACATTTCAATATTTGATTTGGTTATATTATTCATTTGGGGCTTTGGAGAAGTAATACATGTTGTCATTTGATTAACATTTTCTTCAAGCACATTTTTGGAAACTTGATTCATTACTACTTCTTAATTAACAACAGACTCGTCGGGCTCGGAATCCATTTCTCTGGTTTTTTTAGTAAAAATATCATCTAATTTTTTACATTTCTTTGCACTCTCTTGAAGGTCCAAATTTCTTTTCAATCTAACCCTCTCGGCGCCGCCCATCTCCTTCTTCTTATTAGATTCCATCAATATGACGATACCTACTTATTTATCGTAAAATTGTTAAATGTATTATGTATTTGTGGCTTAAAAATATAAAATAGAAAAATGAAGAGCTCGCTACCTACCTATTACTTATTTTTATATTTGTACCAAATTATGATACGATAACCGGTGTGACCAGTTTGTCTTGACACATGACCGACTCGAATAACAGGTCGAACAACACAAGTTGGCAACACCGATATCTATTGAAATACAAATACATGGTTATCGTTGAATAATCAAAAGACGAAATATAACTAGCTATATGGTTTTTTACAACTAAGAAAATATCCTTCTGATAATCAAAATAAATAAATAGTCAGTTCGCTATATTTTACTCCTCCGTTTGCTTATAATGTAAAAATATATTTATACGTGATCTAATCTTATATTACGTTTATTGTGTCCGTAATTTATTAACTTTTCAACAGGTTATGGGCCCAGTAGTGGTCAAAATAAATTAACAATCATATTTTTCTTCTGAATAATCATTCATATTTTTTTTTAATTTAAATTACGAGACAAAACAAAAAAAAAAAAAAACTTCAATTCTTTTTAATTTTTTTTTTTGGTGATTTTTTTTAAACGTTTAAAAATGAGTTCAAATGATGTTTATACTCTAAAACCTACATTTCAATTCAATGGACTAGGTTTGACGATTTTAAATTCCGTCTTATTCTACACTTGGAAAATTTAGATCTTAAAAAATACATTGAGGAAGACATTCCTGAGAATCCTTCCGCCGCCTGGCGTAAAGGAAACAACCTTTGTCGGCTTCAAATCGCGAATCATGTCACTGACCAACAACTGCAGTCACTTAAGGAGAAACCTACAGCTCGAGAAATGTGGGTAACTCTTCTAAACCGTTTCGAACGCAAAACTACCATTAACAAAACAATTTTAATTCGTAAACTAACAACAATTAAAATGAAGGAAGGTGATGATATTAATGAACACATTAATAACTTTGATAACCTTATTCGTGAGTGCAAAAATGCTGGAATCATCTGGGATGATTCTTATTGGCCATGTTTTTTACTCGGTACTTTGCCAAAATCATATTCTATGATTATCACAGCTCTCGAAACATCATCCAATGATCTCAATATGGAGGAAATGAAAATTAAACTCGTGGATTTTTACCAAAAAAATAAACCGGAAGAAGAAAATAATGCTGCGGGTTCGGCGGTAATGTATACAACCCAAAATTATAAAACAACTAATTCTGCTTATTTTAAATCGCAGCGCGGACGTGGAAATTTTCGTTCTCGTGGTCGTGGACACTTCAACAATCGTGGATATAAAGCTTCGTGGTCGCAAAATCCAAACTACCATCGTTCAACATCACAAAATCAAAATTATCATCCCTATTCTCGTTTTCACTCTTCTGGTTTTCGCGGAATTCGTGGTCAAAGGGGTTATCAAAATTTCAAAAAATTTTCAATTGATAGACGAAACAAAGAGGAGAAGAATTTGCGTGGACGTTTGCCAGAAAAAAATTGCGATATCGTGGAGAGAGAGACTAACGATGGAAACGCAATGATGGTATCTAAAACAGAAAGAACTGTAAGTTTTTATATTGATTCTGGTTCTACAGATCATATAGTAAATAACAAAAATTTATTTGTCGAAAGTGGTAAATTAAATGAACCCATACGTTTTAATGTTGCAAAAAATAAAACAAATATTATTGCTCACGAATTTGGAAAAATTAATGTAATAACTAATCAAAATATAGATACCACTATTGATAAAGTTCTATATATTCCAAATTTACGATATAATTTATTATCTGTTCGTATTTTAACGAAAAGAGGATTAAAAATCATCTTTGAAAATGATACTATTGAAATTATGAATAAAAATAACGTCATCATCGCATCAGGTGCATTTGATAATGTTTTGTATAAAATTGATTTTAAATTGAAAAATATACAAAAAGAAAATTTCCTTGACAACCATAAAATTTTGAACGTGTCAAAAGAAAAAAATGATACGAATTTATGGCATCAACGTTTAGGTCACATTGGTAATGATAATTTAAAATTCTTGATTAGCAAAAATTTAGTTATTGGAATTCCAAAAATGAATTTTAATGATGAAATTGAATGTTGCGAACCTTGTATTTTGAGTAAAATTACTAAAATGCCATTTAATCGACAAAAAGATTCAAAATCAAGTAAAATGTTTGAAATAATACATACAGATGTTTGTGGACAGTTTCCCAATTCTATTAATTCAGAAAGATACTTTGTTACGTTTATTGATGATTATACTCATTTTACACACGTTTTTATTTTAAAAACAAAGGATGAAGTTTTTGAATGCTTCAAATCTTTTAAAAATTTAGTAAATAATCAATTTAAAACTGAAATAAAAATATTATATTGCGATAATGGAAAAGAGTATTTATCAAATGATTTTATTAATTATTGTAATAATTTTGGAATTAAAATAAATAATACAATACCATATACACCTGAATTAAATGGAAAAGCCGAATGAATGAATAGAACTATACTTAATAAAGTTAGAGCTATGCTTTTTAACGCGAAATTATCGAAAGGTTTTTGGGCTGAAGCAGTCTTAACTGCTGCATACTTAATCAATAGATCCCCATCTAGAGCTATTACCTCTACACCATATGAATTATTATATAATAAAAAACCTGATCTTTCACATTTAAAAGTTTTTGGATGTATAGCGTACGCATTGATCAAAAGTAATATTGATAAATTGAGTCCAAGAGCTTCGCGAAGTATATTTCTTGGTTATTCACATAACGGATATAAGTTGTACAACTTTGAAACAAAAAGATTATTTTATGCTCGTGATGTTGTTTTCAATGAAACAAGTTTTCACAAAGATGAAAATTATGATAAAAACTCTGAATATATTGAATTATTTATTAAAAGTGAACCAAAGATAACAACATTTGATCAAAATATTATACCGGTAAATTTTTCAGAAAATGAAATTGTCAATGAAAATATATATTTTGTTGGTAAAACAAATTTTGAAAATTTGATACTCTCGACACAGTCTATTACTGATGGTTTACCAAATAATTTTAATGATGTGATTAATCGTCATGATCAGGATAAATGGTTAGAAGCCATTGAAATAGAAGCAAATGCTTTAAGAGAAAATAAAACGTGGATTCTAGTTCCAAGACCTGAAAACAAAAATATTATCAAAAATGGTTGGGTATTTGCTCTCAAAACTAATGAATTCGGTGAAATTTCTCGATATAAGGCAAGGTTGGTCGTTAAGGGCTATTCCCAATGTTATGGGATTGATTATGACGAGGTTTATGCTCCAGTAGCACGTTTAACATCTTTTCGATTACTAATCGCAATAGCAGTCCAATATAATTTTTATATGCATCAATTGGATATTAAAACTGCTTTTTTAAATGGGGATTTAAACGAAGAAGTATGCATGGAAATTCCAGATGGTTTTAAAAAGGAGGAAGGAAAAGTGTGCAAACTTCTAAAAAGTTTATACGGCCTTAAACAAGCATCGCGGTGTTGGAATCTTAAATTCCATAATTTCATTACAAATATTGGATTCATAAACAATGATACAGAACCATGTTTATACCGTGCGCGCAAATGATTACTTACACACCAGCGCAAAAATGTATTAAAACTAGTTTTTCAAAATTTAGAAAATAATATCACAAGTTTTGAAATGGTCTGTTATCCCTGTTTCTAATTTAATTATGTTACAAAATTAATTAAAAATTTAAATAAACCCACAATTTCTTGTTATAACATTTATTTCAAAATTACATGAATGAGTTTTTGAACATTTTTGCGCTGGTGTGTAAGTAATTACTTGCGCGCACGGTATATTAGAACTTCGAATAATCCAGAAAATAATGTGTACCTACTTTTATACGTTGATGATATTATTGTAGCTTATAAAAGTCTCGAAGTATTAACAGAAATTAAAACCGAGTTAAAATCCAAGTTCAAAATGACAGACATGGGCAATTTATCTTATTATTTAGGTATACATATTGAAAAGAAAAATAATGAGATTTTATTATCACAACAAAATTATTTGGAAAAGGTTCTTAAAAAATTCAATATGCATGATTGTTATCCTGTGAACACTCCTTTAGAATCCAAAATAGAAATTGACAAATTAAATCAAAATGATAATAATGCTAAATTTCCTTGTCATCAAGCAATTGGATGCTTAATGTATGCTATGCTGGGAACCCGGCCTGATTTATGCGCTTCTTTAAATTTATTAAGTAGATTTCAAGATAAAAGCAATTATTATTTATGGAATTGTATAAAACGCATTATACGATATATTAAAGGAACTTTAAATTTGAAACTGCATTATAAAAAAAATTTAAACAGTAAAATTCTATGTGGTTATTCTGATTCTGATTGGGGAAGCGATATTATTACACGAAAATCTACCTCTGGTTTTATTTTTAAATTCTATAATAATACTATTTGTTGGTGTACGCGAAAGCAAAATACGGTGGCTTTATCTTCTACAGAAGCAGAATATATAGCATTGACTGAAACTATTAAAGAGGCAAAATGGATACTCAACTTACTAAAATTTATGAATTTCAGTATCCATAAAATATTACCAATAATTATATTTGAAGATAATAAAGGTGCGATTAGTATCGCCCAAAATCCGGTCCACCATAAACGATCAAAACATATAGATATTAGATATCATTTTATTCGCGATGAAATTAAAAACAATGTTATTAAATTGGAGTACATACACACAACAAACCAACTAGCAGACATATTTACAAAAATAACGAACAAAACTATATTCGAAAATTTACGATTCAAATTAAATTTATACTGAATCAAAATCACTAATCTCTTCTTTTCAGGAATATTTGAAAACAAATTTCTAATTGTTTATTTTTTTTTTGTTATAGATATCAGCAAATTTCTGACACGTACTTTATTTCTGAAATTCATTTGATTGAGCGGGGGTATTGAAATACAAATACATGGTTATCGTTGAGCAATCAAAAGACGAAATATAACTGGCTATATGGTTTTTTACAACTAAGAAAATATCCTTCTGATAATCAAAATAAATAAATAGTCAGTTCGCTATATTTTACTCCTCCGTTTGCTTATAATGTAAAAATATATTTATACGTGATCTGATCTTATATTACGTTTATTGTGTCCGTAATTTATTAACTTTTCAACAATATCAACTGATGTGTGGTAGGCCCACGTGCATCCATGAAAGACTCTTTCTTATGGGAACACAATTAATACAAATGTAAACATAAGCACATGGGCCCACCACCTTTGTGTTTATTACAATGTTGCCAATAGTTCACTTGTTCGGCCTGTTATTCGAGTCGGTCATGCTTGACATAATATGACAAATGATATTACAGTAGCAGTCTTACTGGTAGGCGCCAGTGCGGCGCGGTGATCATCAAACCAAGGTTAGTTGGTTAAGAAATAAAAGAAGTGGGAGATACAATACGCTAACACGCGTTTAATTTCGTTTGCTTCGTTTAGTTTCTTTGCTAGCTGTTATTACATATATTTTTGATTTTTTACTTTAGACGATACCAGCGCCAAAACGGACCGACGCACCAGGAAAAATCCCGGTGTTCCCTATGGCCCATCCGTCCCTGCATCGACGTATAAAATAGAGTTTGATGACAAACTTTCATTATAAGAATCTGGAAAATTTGTATTATTGTTTTCGGAATATCGTCTTACTGTATTTGTAATACCTCCTCTGAGACCCTTTTCAAAAAAGAGATATTGATCCATGTCTGTTGATAAGTCAATTTTTACCCCAGTTTTTTTTAGCATTGCCTGGAACGTAAAACCAGGAAGGGAATAGCAGTAGCAAGGATCTAACTGATAATTCATTAAACATACGTTGCGGAATGATAAAAAGCAATCTGTGAGTAAAAGAACGTCCGAAATACAATAAATCACCAGATAATCTTCCAAATTTCTACATTTAAATTTTATCCAGCATAACTGAGCAAATGCATACTCTTCATCAGAAATATGACTTTTATCTAAGGTATTATAAAAGTAGGTATTCTTTTTTTAGAAGTTGCTGAACTTTCAATTTATTTACATCATCTAAATAATCGTAACAAAAAAACCTTTTCTTGAAATCAAATTGATCAAATTGTCATTATTGAAGTATGCATTTGTATGAATTAACTTCTACTTTGGAAGATTATCTACTAAGGTTCGAAGGCTAGCGGATAAAAAACGATAGGAGTCTACAAATCTTATCCAGAAATTAAATCCAATTTTTTTAGAAAAACTTATGTACTGTTCTTCTGTATTTGGTATTACTGAAATATCTTCCACATTTGTTTGAAAAGTTTCCAAAATGAGATGTGCATCGTATCGAGAAAGATTATGGATAAAAATTGTTAAAAAATTGGGTTTTTTCAATTTAAGGTTGCATAAATTATGAGCTGGTCCCACAAAAGCTCCAGTTGCATGATCGTGATGTCTTACTTTTTTTTCGTCTGGTAAAAAACTTCTTTTACATCCCAAATTGCATCGGGTATTGTCGAGGAAGTAAAAAATGTCGACATGTCATCTTCAAATACATATTTCATTCCACATCACGCAGTAGCAACACCTGAAAAGAGTACTCCGTTACGAATTGTCTACAATAGTGCTGCAAAACCATCTTAAGCCAAGTACGCAATTAATGATGTTATTTATAAAGGAATCAACCTACTTTCTGACAACGTTAGCATCATAATTCGATCATGCTTATACCTACCCAGTTGGGTGAAACTTCGCCTATACGCGTTTAAAAGTCGCGTTTAAACAGCGATTTTCTAGGACTAGCGTCTATAAAATCGCTTATAAAGTCGCGTTAACGCGCGACTAGGCGATATTACTAGCATAATAAAAAGTCGCGCGTTAGAGCGATTAAAAATTCGCTCATAATGTCGCTTTACAAAAATCCGTTAGGCGCGACATTGTAAATTACGCCTATAAATTCGCGTATTCATCTTTGTCATAAGAATTTTAAGATCCCCGCGTAGGTTTGAATACAAACCCCTCAGTTTCGTTTCCTCGTCTACGTACTAAGGTATAATGGCTATTCCCTCGTTCCGCGTTTCGTTGCGTTGATATGTAGTTCTACCTATTTTGTTATTTGTCCATTTTGTTGTTTCATAAGTGCGTGAGTTTAAAATTTGCCAACAATGTCAAAAAAACCGTAAGTAATTCTTATTTATTTATTTATTGGTTTATTTATTTATTCATTTTTTTATTTTTTTTTTATTTTTAGTCCTATACACTGTGTTTAACTGATTTTAACACACTCGCGCAAAATTCCCTTTCAGTAAAAAAAAATCAACTTACTATTTAATTTTGTTTGATTTCATTATGGTATAATGAATTATTTAAAATTTGGGTAACTCAAATTTTATGATCTAAATAATTTTTTACTGGTGATTTGATTGATTAAATTCTTTCTTCCAAAATCAATGTTGCAAAATTAACTGGAATGAAATATTGAAAGCTTAAAAACATTCATAATCTTGTCCGTTATGGATTGAAATCATAGAGAAACAATTATTTAAAAAGATATGAAAAGAAATGAAATAATGAATACTTTTTTGTAGATGAAGAGAATTTGGCGCTTAAGGGTGTTAAAATCAGTTAGACACAGTGTATTTATTAATCTACATATATACGTAAATCTGCATGGTTTATGTAATCATATAGATCAGATTGTACGGAATATTATTTTGATGGGGAAAGAGTGACAAGAAGTGTTTTTTACACAAAAAAGAAAGCTAGAGTAATGCTGGAGATTGAGCAGGTATGTGTGCATCATATTAAAAAAAGAAAGGAGGAAACCGCTGCTACATAGTTGTATAAAAATACGTAAAACTGTTTAAAAATAAAATTAAAAACGTGGGTTCAACTAAATTTTTCATTTTTGAAACTGTTGCCTTACTGATGTATTTTTAGAATCTTAATTTTGATTTTATTATGAGTAAATATATGGAAGGATAGGGTGCAAAGGAGGAAGAAATGACATTTTTTCATATGTTTTGGCCTATTTTGTAATTATTTATCAAAGGCTGCATCAATTTTGAAAAAAAATATATATATGAATTTTTTCTACTTATCTGAACTTGATTACTACTGGTGCTTTGCACTCACCTACTTTCATTTTCGATTATGCTCATAAATTTGCAGGGTAAATAAGTAACTATGCAGCAGCATTTAATTCACGAGTGTTTGCTTTGGAAAATGAGTAGGTACCAATAATTTGGATACAAAATCTAAGTACTTATTTTCCGAATCATCACATGGAGTATAATTTTTTCATTCATATAATATGCTCATCGTTAATGATTCTTTACCTACATCTATCTGTTTTTAAATAGGTACCGAGGAAGAAGGTGCAGAAAGAAACGAAAGCACAGCCGCTGCAAGTATGTAGATTAAGTTTAATTTATGTATTGGTCAGAAATTACAACTTGGAATTCAACAACTCTAATTTTCTAAATAGACAACGAAGAAGAAGGTGAAAATGAAAACTTTCCTACAGAAAGAAACGAAAGCACGGCCGTTGCTGGTACCTATACATATTAAGGTTAATTTATCGATTTCTTTCATCATTTTTTTTGATTTTTCTTGCTTTTTTTTTCATTTTTGTTTCAGATACCACATTACCATTCGAAAAATTTTAATAAATACCGATATATTATTATGTAAATATTTTTGTTGAAGTTTTAATTTAAAAATAAATATTCTTCTTTTTTAATGGTTTTGAATATTTAAAATAATAATTTATTATATCATAAAAATTCACCCGCATTTATTTTTTTTAATATGAATTCTAGATTATGATTTCGTTCATTATAATTATCATTTCACTGATAATTTTTAATTCATTACTGGAAGTAATGTGATATAATGAGCGAAATAATGATCGAAAATTTATTGAAAAACGTGTGCAATTTTACCCAATAACCCGCCGTGATACAAAACAAAAAAAATTATAATTTCACACAGCAAAAGAAATCGCATGAAAATACGCACCGCGATAAATAGGCGACATTATATGCGCAGTCGCTATTCAAATGAAACGCGACGCGCATATGCGATTTTATAAGCGTACAAATATGCGCAGTCGCTATTCAAATGAAACGCGACGCGCATATGCGATTTTATGAGCGTGCAATAAGCGCAGTCGCTGTTTAAATGAAACGCGACTGCGCATACGCGATATTATAGGCGAATAAATGGGCGACTTTATGGGCGACAAAAAAAACGCGTTTGTCCTGGAAAGTCGCCGCGATTTTAGCCGCGTATTTATAGGCGAAGTTTCACCCAACTGGGTATGTTCAACATTGAGAAATTATCGAAACTATCGATATTGTTAATTCGATAACATTATCCACAACACAATACATAGCATATTATTAGCAGGCACGAAAAAAAGAGTCCACCGGTTTTTGTATAAGGTTTAGCCTCTAGTCTGCTCACCATAACGCGCGGGTGGTCTTACAGTACGTCCGCTTCTGGTAGAAGCTTTTGGCGCAAAGTTGACAATTTTCTTTCAGACACGCTGCGACTGACATTTTGAAGGACCAGGTATGGGCTGGGGCTCAGGAGAAAGGGGTAAAGGAACATCAGCAGGATTTATTTCAACAAGTGGGTTATCACAGACAGTGTTGTAGGAACAAACCAAAGAACGAGAACGAAGAACAACAAGAACGGAGAATTTTTATTGTTCCTGAGGAACAGTACCAAGAACGAGAACATAAAAGTAATAGATTTTCAATTTGAACAACAACATTAACTGTAAACACGTTATCAAAAAAAAAAAAAAGAAAGAAAGAAAGAACAAAAGAAAAGTTGAAGAACGAGAACAGAACGAAGAACGAACAAGAACGAGACTATAAAGGATTGAAAGAACAAAGAACAGAATGAGAACAACATTATAAAGAATTAAAAGAGAAGAACGGAACGAGAACAGTTGAAACTTCGAGAATAAGAACGAATCAGGAACAGGATCAAAATGACTGGGTCTTTCCAGGAACGAGAACAGGAACAAGAACAGACCTATGTTCGTTCCTACAACACTGATCACAGACATTAGGTTTTATGGATTTATGGACATATATACTCTTATAAGTTTTTTTTGCGTTATTACGTGTATCATTAGTACAGGCAAAATTCGAATCATTAATAAAACTATCATTTACCTGACCTGGATGGTCTTCGAGTTCGTAAGCTGGCTTTAAGCGGTCTATACTCACAGTATCATGTTTTCCCTTCATATCGAACGTGAAATACTTGGTCGTGCGTTTCAAAACTTGGTAGGGACCTTCGTATGGTGCCTCTAACGGAGCCTTCACCCGATCTACTCGAACATATACACGTTTACAACCAGTGTTGTAGGAACGAACATAGGTCTGTTCTTGTTCCTGTTCTCGTTCCTGGAAAGACCCAGTCATTTGATCCTGTTCCTGACTCGTTCTTATTCTCAATGTTTCAACTGTTCTCGTTCCGTTCTTCGTTCTTTTAATTCTTTACAATGTTGTTCTCGTTCTGTTCTTTGTTCTTCAATTTTATGGTTCGTTCTTGTTCGTTCTTCGTTCTGTTCTCGTTCTTCAATTTTCTTTTGTTCTTTCTTTCTTTCTTTCTTTCTTTTTCTTTCTTTGATAACGTGTTTACAGTTAATGTTGTTGTTGAAATTGAAAATCAATTAATTGAAGCTAATAATTAAAAAAAAATTACTTATATGGGTATATGTAACTTGCTGCTTTCAAGTATAAGTTTCTTATTTTCTCTTTCCCTCATGATATCTATTAATTTTATAAAATCATGAACTTTCAAAAGAACGAAGAACAACAAAAAATTACATCGTTCTTGTTTTGTTTTTTCCTCAACATTGTTCATTAGTTGGTTCTCGTTTTGTTCTTTGATCTTTCAGTTTGAAAATATTCTGTTCTCGTTCTGTTCTTTGTTCTTCAGATATATCACTTTTATGTTCTCGTTCTTGGTCCTGTTCCTCAGGAACAATGAAAATTCTCCGTTCTTGTTGTTCTTCGTTCTCGTTCTTTGGTTTTCCTACAACATGTTTACAAGTATTGAGGTCCTTATGCACAAATACCTTACCAGTTTTCTTCGATGTAGTTGGCACAGGGCGGATTCGACGAAAAGATTCTCGTAACTGGCAGATGTAGGAATGTGTGTCATGAATTTCAGTGGAGTTTTCAAATACTTCGCCAGGTAAACGAAGAGTAGCACCATACAACATCTCTGCTCAAGAGATTCCGGTATCATCATGTGGAGCCGATTGTAGCCCCAAAAGCACCACTGGTAGTTGTTCCTTCCATTTACCTCCACGACACTTGATTGCATCCTTCAGTCGTCTGTGCATACGCTCGACCATGCCATTGGCCCTTGGATTGTAAGTGATGGTACGAATTTGTTGCGATCCCAGCATTATTGTCAGTAGGTGGAATAACTCCGAAGTAAATTGTGCACCTCTATCCAACGTCAATCGCAAAGGAACTCCAAACCTCGTAACCCAATTCTCTACGAAGGCCCGCGCTACCATCTCCGCTGTGATGTCCTCCAAGGGGACAGCCTCCATCCATTTTGTTGCTCGGTCGATGAAAGTACAGATGTATCGGAAACTGTTGGATGGTGGTACGACGACGATGTCTACGTGGACATGCTCCAACCTATCACTTGGTGGGAAAACTGCTACTGCTGACCTTGTATGATGGGTTACCTTTGAGCGTTGGCACTGGGAACACGCTTTATGCCAGAGCTTGATATCTTTATTCATCATAGGCCAATAATATTGATCTCCAATTAGACGTTGTGTAGCCCGCAGCCCCGGATGAGCTAAATTATGTAACTTTTGGAACACTGCGAATCGTAGTTTTTTCGGAACAATAGGTCGCTTTTTCCCCCTGAAATCAGAACACAAGATAGACTCGCCATCTTCACACAACATATCATTAATAATATGATCGCGATAACCTTCTGAGCGAATTTTCATAATTTCATCATCGGCTTTTGAGCCTCTGCTATATCTTTCATCATAAAATCGAAGCTATCGGAAATTACATTAGTATGTAAACGACTTAAACCATCTGCTACAGTATTATTTAAACCAGATAAATGAACAATCTCACTTATAAACTGAGACAAATACTTAATTTGTTGGGATCTACGTTGCAGTCTACACCTTTTCTGGGTCCGAAACATGTGGGTCAGTGGACGATGATCCGTGACGAGTACTACGTCTCGTCCCTCGATTAGGTACTCAAAATTTTCAACAGCTGAATATAGGGTAAACAGCTCCCTATCGTAGGTCGACCATTTTTGCTGGACATCAGTCAGTTTTTTTGAAAAATAACCAATAGGTTCGCGATTGCCAGACTCGTTCACCTGTTCCAACACAGCTCCTACAGCAAAACTAGAAGCATCGGCAATTAGGTATAGTTTCGACTTACTTCGCGGGTAATGGAGTAATGTAAATTCCGAAAACAATTTTTTCGCTTGTTCAAACGCCAACTTGAGTTCTTTTGTCCAGCGGACCTGTGTACAATACTTTCGTTTGGTATGCCCTTTCAAGACATCATTTAGGGGTGCTAATACTTCAGCTGTATCTTTTTTGAATTGCTTGTAAAAATTCAAAATACCCAACACCTTACGTAGAGCCCCAATCGTTTGAGGTTTCTCTAAATTCTTCATAAAGTGGATTCTTTCTTCGGTAGGTAGGTATCCTTTCGATGTGACCTTGTGACCTAAGAACAGAACTTCTGGAACGCAAAACTGAGATTTTTTAACATTTAATGCTAGACCACATAAAGTCAGCCGTTCGAGTACAATTTCGAGGTGCTTATAATGTTCCTCTTCAGTAGCTGAAAAAATTAATATGTCATCGATATATATAAATACAAAGGAAAGGTCGGAAAGGATGGCATTGATAAAACGCTGGAATGTCGCAGGAGCATTTTGTAATCCCAAAGGCATTCGGCAATATTCGTAAAGACCACACGGCGATATGACAGCTATTTTTTCGATATGATCTGTAAAAATAGGAATATTAAAGAATGCTCTAACTAAATCTAATTTTGAAAAAAATTTTTTATCGTGTAAATCCTGCACAGAGTCTGCAAGGTTGGGCAACGGGTATCGGTCTGCTAACGTCTTCGCATTTAGTAAGCGAAAATCTCCAACAATTCGTGGTTCTTTCCCTGGCTTTTCTAGGAATACTATCGGTGATGCCTACGTTGAATTCAACTTCTTAAGGATGCCTAAATTTTCGTCCCGCTCCAACTGCTGTTTAACTCGACGAGCCTTTTCTGGGCATAATCTACGAGGCTTTTGATATACCGGTGGACCCTCAGTCTCTATATAGTGGCATACATCAAGAGGTGGATTGTCCTTGTACTGAGGTGGTTTTAGTAAAGAAGAATACTTTTGCAGCAGCGCTGATATTTTTGGATTCGCGTGCGCTGTATCGGTTACACAATGTACGCTTGGCTGATTCGATGATCCGGATCTGCATTTGGCGCTAATTAATCTTTCGCCATCAACTAAACGTCTTCTTTTGAGATTGGGTAGCAAATCAAAAGCCTCGAGGAAATCAGCCCCTAGTATAGGCACAGAAACATTGGCCACGACAAAATTCCATTGATATTTCTTCGCTAAATCAAAATTTAGCACCAGCTCTAACGTGCCATATGTTTGAATTGGAGTGTTGTTGGCTGCTGCTACGCTATATTTCGTTTTGGTTGTCACCTTTTTGATTGATTTTTTTGGTAGGACTGAGATATCCGAGCCAGTATCGATTAAGAATTGCCAGCTTGTGAATTTATCGTGGATGAATAATCGCCACGATTGCGTTGTGCGAGGTCGAGTCACGGCTTGTTCAGCACTCGCTATTAGTTTTCCGAATTTGGTTTATTTTCTATGCATCCAGGAGCACATTTACGAGCATCCGCACCGTAGTTTTTGTGGTACCAGCACACGCCATTAGTCATTTCGGTATTTTGGTGGGGATAGGGTGACGTTGTTCTTCATCTAAAATTGCTTTTTGAGCGTGCACGCGAATAACGTCTAGGTGGCCTAAAATTACCTGACTTGGAATCCCTAGTTCGACTGCGACCACGATCGCACTTTACTTCATTGACTTCTAACCACAATGCTGAAATTTCGCTGGTTAAATTCTACAACAATGCAATCATAGAACTGTCCTTCAAGATATTGTTTTGATTTGTACTTGAAACTGCCGATGCAGCGGCGACAATTTTATCCTTTTTGTGGGTTTCGTAAAGTCGGTCAGCAATCTCTGCCATTTCATCGAGTGTTTGTTTGCTACCAATCGCAAATACGATTTCTTTTGCCCGTTCAAGTAATTTTTTTAGCCAGATCGTGCTCAGAGTTTCGTCGTTTTTTAAATCACTGCCAACGAGATTACGCATACGTTGTAAAGTTACGCTAGGTTTTTCGCCAGTTGGAATATTGGCCTGATTCAACAATTTATTCACTTTTTCGCGGCGACTTTGACCGTATACATTTGTTAAACGATTTTTAGTATCAGTGTAACGTTGATTACTTGGTGTTGATATAATGTTGCATATATACGACATTTGAGCACTTTCGAGGTGTTGAAGTAGGCATATGAACCTGCCTTCCTCAGAATTGATACCGTTTTGTTCAAAAATACAATCAATGGCTGCAAACCATACCGCAGGATCGTTCATGTTGAATGTTGGCAATCTAATTTTTGAGAGGATTGAGTTGGTCTGGTCGCTCGTTTGCGGTAAAGTAATGACACTATGAGTACCAGGGTTGCTAAAAAACCGTTTTTTTTGAAAAAAAAACAAAAAACTGTTTTTTTTTTGTTTTAAAACAGGTTTTCTGTTTTAAAACAAAAAACCTTCATGAAAAAAAAACATGTTTAAAACGTTGTTTAAAACTAGTTTTAAACAGTTTTTTTCTCTCTTTCTCTCTCTTGAAGAAGAACCATTATTATTAATGTTTTACAAGTTTTAATTAACCATTATTATTAATGTTTTACAAGTTTTAATTAACCATTATTATTAATGTTTTACAAGTTTTAATTATTTCATTGAAGTTATTAGAAACACCTACTAACGAAAGGTCAAAATGATAAAGCATTATTAAAAATGAAAATTGAAAATTGGAAAATTGAAAATTTTGATTTTCTAGATGTTGCCTCCGCAGTGAGAAAATTCTTCGTCTCTAGCGTTCTAGTTCTGGTAAACTTATTCATATATCGTATTTCTTTGGTTAAATACCGGAAATTTAAAAAAAAACACGAGGAGTATAAAAAACATGTTTAAAACAAAAAAAAAACGTTTTAAACACATTTTAAACAAAATTTTGTTTAAAATTTCGTTTTGTTTTTTTTACACGTTTAAAACACGTTTTAAACACGTGTTTTAAACATTTTTGTTTAAAACGCTCAACCCTGATGAGTACCTGTATCCGGCATCTTGTTTGGAAAAAAACTCAAAATACCGATCGCAAAATTCAACTTTTTCGGAAAAACGCATGTAAAAACAGGCAGGGTCAGCACTTTTAATGGACGCGCAATGGAGAGAATAATTATATTTTATAGTACATTACATATCGACAATCTTAGTACATACAATACGGAATAGGGCAGGTATCTACATACATGTATCTAACGCTGTTTATTAGTACATCGTTTTGTTACCCTTATCGCCTACATGTTCGTACATCGCGCAGGTATTATGCATTATATCGTTACATGTCATCTCTGACAATTTCTGAGAGGATGATATATTGCATCTGTCTAAAAACAAAAATAAATAAATAAACTTAAAGTTGGAATTTTTTTACGCTTACAAAATGATTGGAATTTAAGGGCTATAATATTAATAAAATAGAAGTGAATTTCTATACCATGCGTCCAAGTGATTCAATCTCAGTTTGTTAATAATATAATAAGAGTCAAACTACAATTTCTAAATCAAAAATTATTGTTAAATTTACTTTAATGAATTTTAAGGCTGATAAATTCATTTCATCTACATTACAATTTCTTTGCATTTGAAAAAATAAATTTTAAATAATTGGAAAAGAGATTTTTTCCCTAATTATACCCATTCACTTGGACGCACAGTATGAAAAACGTGAAAAAAAATTTAAGACGAAGTTGTTTCATTTCATTTCCAGTTTCAGGTTTCAATTATGAAAAAAACTAAGTCTAGCTTTGCAATCATAAATGATGATTCTTACATTTAATTTCATTATTTGTTGGTATTCAGTTTTCATTTTGTAAAAAAAAGAAAATAACTATTTTGAGTTTTAAAACACTTTGAAGATTTTCATATATAATATGTTCCCAAAAAAACAATGTTGCAAATGCTTTGAATATGATAGAAGTGTATAATTACATCTTTTTAGAGCCTATATCTATCCTGATAATTTTATTCATTTTACTGATTCATTATAATAATAATTTCATAAAATTTTCATTCTAATAGCAGGTATAATTTATAATAACTATCCTTTTTCGAAACAAGTCTGCGCATATATGAACTGACGTTCCTTACCTTAAATGCCTCCCGCTTTCATCCCGCTTTACCCTGCTTTACTAGTGTACAGGGAAACACAACGTTTCGAATGACAGAATTGTGATGCGTAGATGCGTTTTTGGAAATGCGACCTCCATTTAGTTACTTTTTTTACACTTCGAGCGGTCCATATGCTATACCGGGTGACTACTTGATTCGAGCACCCAAGCGAAAAAATTAGCTAAAAGGTGAACAAATTCAAAACATATTATGCATTTTTGACAAGGAAAGTATAAATTAAAATTTTGCATTTCATTGATCAACGCTTTTAAGCATCAAATAAATATTATTTATGCCATTTATTCTTGCTAACATCATTCAAATATATAATTTATTTCTATCAGGGAAAGATTTTTGCGCTTGGGGTGCTCGAATCAAGTAGTCACCCGGTATAGTTAAAGGTCGCAACGTACAATTTTACACGGTACTGTATAGTAAGTGCACACTAAGTGCACAATTCATAGTTGGCGCTGCGCTATCTATCAAAACCCTGATGGAACTACACTTTTATCTCTCCATATTACTATATGGGTAATTCTCTGAAAATGTCCATATTTCGATGTCTTTATTTCTCTGAAAAAAAAGTTGATATTGGGAATTTTTTTGATTGGGATAGTGAGTATATGTGTCCTTGATGTCATTTATGCCATTCGGCTCAAGTCATGTCCCCCTGGGGGGTAGGGGGACTTTTTGAAATTTTATTACCCAAAACCTAAGAACTTCTTAGGCCGTGGCTGTTGATTCTCGATTTTGTGGCTTATTGTAACTCAGCGTAAGACGTCCTAGGAACTTGAAACAAAAGGGATATCGAAGATTAGTAAGTACATATAATATTCACCTATTCAATATTCTCTTAAACTGACTGTTAGGAGCTCCTTAGTAAATTTTTGGCGAATTCTCTCAGGTCGTGGCTGGTTGGTTTTAATCTTGAGCCGTGGCGAAGTGTCTTTTTATGACCATGGCCTAAGAACTAGTGTCTTTTTTCGAGAGACAGCCATTAACACCTAAATTAATAACATCTTTGTTAGTGTATCCCCATTAAAATTGATTTAGAATGGCAAAAAGACACTAATTCCTAGGCCGTGGTCGTAAAAAAAAACACTTCGCCACGGCCTAAGATGAAAACCAACCAGCCACGGCCTAAGAGAATTCGCCAAAAATTTATTAAGGAGCTTCTAACAGTTAATTTAAGAGAATATTGAATAGGTGAATATTATATGTACTTACTAATCTTCGATATCCCTTTTGTTCCAGGTTCCTAGGACATTTGATGGCTGAGTTAGAATAAGCCACGGCCTAATACCACAAAAACCGGGAATCAACAATTTTTACGAATTTTGCTTTCCGACTGTGATAAATAAATGACATTTCACATTTCGAATGCTGGCAGTGTATTCTCATGATGTCAAGGAAGCATTGTAACCGCAAAGAAAAACGAATTATAAAATCATTGCCGCAGGAGAAGCAAACAAAAAACGCCACGGCCTAGGAGTGTATAAACCATTTACAGGTCTTTGAACCTTCCTGGAGGTCAAGCAGGGAAACTTTGGACATCATTTTGAGCGTTAACATACACACTCAACTATCCTGAGCAACTTTGCTAAGTTTTTCCTCAAAAAAATATTAATTTAATATCATTTATGTGACATTGAAAATTCAAAACGTGACCATTTACATGCCACGGCCTAAGAACTTTTGACCTTTGGGTTGAAAAAAACCCCATTTAGGGGAAGGTGGAGGACAATTTCAATCGATGGGAAAGTTAGAGGAGATACTCATATAAATATAGAAAAAAAAAAAAATTCAATTGTAGCGTAATTCTTCAAAAAAAACATCGAATACAGAAATATGGACATTTTCAGAGAATTACCCCTATTAATACTCAAAGTGTAAAAGTAACAAATCATATGATGGATTTTGAAAATTTGTCTATTTTAAATAGGGAAACCAATGTACAAAAACATCTTATTTTAGAATCCATCTATTCCATGCGCGCAAGTAATTACTTACACACCAGCGCAAAAATGTTCAAAAACTCATTCATGCAATTTTGAAATAAATGTTATAACAAGAAATTGTGGGGTTTATTTATATTTTTAATTAATTTTGTAACATAATTAAATTAGAAACAGGGATAAAAGACCATTTCAAAACTTGTGATATTATTTTTTTAAATTTTGAAAAACTAGTTTTAATATATTTTTGCGCTGGTGTGTAAGTAATCATTTGCGCGCACGGTATTAATAAAAATAAAAGTATTAATTTAAAAAATAAATGTACACGGACTAAATAGTTTGTATATGCATTTGATTAACAAGTAATTATATGTTTAGTTGATAATAAGTACTAGCATATTAAACCTTCACTCGCTTCGTTTTTTATAGGTATTTTATACCTATCATCTATTGTCGCACTGAAGACTGCTTTTGCTAAAAACGCATTAATTTTTTAAGAAGCCTTGTCATGAATATCGCGAATATTTTAATTATCTCTTTTTTGTTCATTCTATAATAACATATTGTAATTTTGTTCTAGTTTTACGCTGATGTAATGTGCGGTTTTCACCATATCAAAAGTATTCTGGAAACTGTTTATCCTAACACAACAATATACGGAAAACCGCCTAAAGAGTTTAAAAGTTATGATCATGAATATTGTTATGTGTCGCTACCACCTGCAGATATAAATGAACTCATCGTACAAGATGAGAAATGGTTGTCCAAATTTAACAAACCAACAGCAGGAAAGAATAAAACTTATTATAATAATGTATGTACATTTAAAAAAACCTGGATCAATTATTTCTTTAGCGATGAGGGCCAGGACCTTGCATTACTTGTTGCACCAGAATCCTTTACTTCCGAGACAAGAAATGCTTTAATCATAAGATTTGCTTATTCGATGGCAAGATTATTTCCAATGGGATGTGCAGCCCATCACAAATTAATATACACACTCCTAAAAAAGACTGCTCAGCAACCAGAAAAACCTTTAGTAAGTCACTTAGCAGAATTGGTTCCATTATGGAGCTGTACTGCCGAACAAATCAAGCTGTTCAACTTACTAGCGAAGCATTCAACTGAAAATTTCCATGATTTGAAAGCAGTCATATTTAAAATAGCTAAAATAGGAGGAAAACAGATCACGTTTGTGGTTCCTTATACGAATGAAAACTGTGGTATTCGAGCACAAAATGACACAGACATGGATTTCAATGCATATTAATTAATCATAATAGGACTGTAACAAGTACTAATGATAGATTGTTGTAATAACTCATAATAAACCTTACTTATGATTGGTAATGTTTAGATTTTAAAGTTTATAATTTGATATACCCTTAAAATTTGTTTCTTTATTGTTCTAAGAGTCAAATATTGTTGAAACAAGTAAAATAAACGATGTGATGTAAATTAAATGAGTGTTGTGGTGCGTAATCGCTTAACCTTCGTTAGTGACATGACGGCTGGTAGCCGCAAACACGCTGAGTAACGTAGAGACCCCCAAATGAGTAGAATTATGCAACATACAACGCACATAAGTGATTTTGGTTGTCTATATAACACGATATAATTTTTTTTGGGCAGTTTTTAAAATTTGGGTGAAAATTTGAAGAATTTTGCTACTTTTTCGTAATTAGTTTTGGTGCATTACTTTTATTGAGAATTCGAATAAAATTGAATAATTTCTTCAAATGGTTGTTTTTTGTTTTTTTTTTAATACCCAAGAAAAAATTTTTAAAAAATCGATCACAATATTATTGAAAAATTGATGGAATTTTGTGTGTGTGGGTGTGTGTACGCTTAGTTGAGTAATATAGGTAAGAACAAACACATATACAGTAAATATTTAAAAGACAATACTAGAAATTATCCAATAAAAAAAAAAAAGAAATGAGTACTCTAAAACAATTTGATGAATTTTTCATTTATGTAAAAAAATGGAACTGAATATTAAGTCATAACTCTCGCGCAAACCACTTCTAAAATACTTGCAATTACAGGTTTTGAACTGCACTGTTTAGTGAATTAATTCTGATTTTTGTTTAGCTATCTTCAGGGTCTAAGAAATTTTTTTTGGGGAAGCCATTTATAAAAATGAAGTGTAGACCGACATCATTTTATCAATAACTGTTGGAATTCTGTATAAAAATAATTAACAGAAATATTTTCCTCCAATATTGATAGTGCGGCTGACAGCCGTCATGTCACCTACCTTGAAACTTGAGTCATAAGGCACCTTTGAAGGGTTAAATACGTGTAGCACCAGCACAATTACTTTTTTTATATCCAGGGACGCCATTATTTTTTTTTTATATATATAAAATTTGATACTGTATACCACCATATAAGATCAGGTACTATAATGAAAAAAAAATCGACACAGTTATTGTGGTATAGGTTTCAGGGGGTGTCTAATAAAATTGAAACATCTGAAGAAAATATTTGGTATAATAAAAATTAAAAATCACGCGTAATTCTTTTGATATGAAATTACCAGTATTCTTATCAGGGTTGAGCGTTTTAAACCAAAATGTTTAAAACATATGTTTAAAACATGTTTTAAACACTAAAAAAAAACAAAATGAAATTTAAAACAAAATTCTGTTCAAAATGTGTTTAAAACGTTTTTTTTTGTTTTAAACATGTTTTTTATTTTCCTCATTTTTTTCTTTAAATTTATTGTATTTAAGCAAAGAAATACAAGTAAACGCTAATTTCGAAGAATTTTCTACCTACTAGACTGTGAAGGCATTTTCTAGATTTCAAAATTTTTTTCAATTTTCCATTTTCAAATGTTTTGAACTTTTGAGAACTTGAGAAGTCAAGGTCATCAAGGGTATAATGACTAGCTAAATGTGAAATTTTAAATTTAATTTTTATGGAATGGAATAAGTTGACTTATTTGAATTTGGTCAAGACTCACGACAGGTGTTAGATGATAATATTATTAAACGAGTGGGAATGTTTGCTGGATTCTCCATGCTCGCATTGCTTAGGGCTCAAGTGAAAATTAAATAATTATGGTTCTTAATTTTTTCTTATTCAATTATGAACTTATGAAGTTACGGTGAAGAGCATAAACATTATAATTCGGAATAGTTGAATACTAAAAAAAAAAAAAAAAAAAACAGATTTAAAACTGTTTAAAACTAGTTTTAAACAATGTTTTAAACGTGTTCTTTTTTTCATGGAGGTTTTTTGTTTTAAAACGAAAAATCTGTTTTTAAACAATAAAAAACCGTTTTTTGTTTTTTATTATAAAAAACGGTTTTTTAGCAACCCTGATTCTTATTATTAAAAACGCATGATTATCTAAATTCAAACGATAAAGAGTTACTGGTTCTCTTTCTGCATCGATGTAAAACCGATTAGATTTGATTTTAAACTAATCAAATCATCCCACTTGAAAAGAGCTTTTGTGATTTCCCAGGTAATGAGATTATTCTCGTGGCAGTGCGTTATCCGCCATCAACGCACGCTTATCCTATAATTTTGAAATTCGAAAATCCTGTGGTATTAATATTTAATTAAGTATTTTCGCGTCTGATCGTTATATTCGTAATTGTATATCGCTAAATGTACGTCGCGTCACTTCAGTGAGAACCATTCGCGATCGGTAGCAAGTTGTGTGCTTTTATTTTTATTGTGTCATTTTTAAGTGATCATGGAGTTTATCTCCCAATAAATGCAATGGAGAAGATTTCAAAAAAGATAAGTAATATTCAGTGATGGGCACGCTCCGGAAAAAAAAGAGCGCGCTCCGCTCTTCGCTCCAAGTGAGAAAAAAAGAGCGCGCTCCGCTCTCGCTCCTGGAGCGGTCAGGAGCGCCGCTCTTTTCAAGTGAATTTTGGTATATAGATATGTTGGTCGAATTTAAACCTATTTTTATTAAATATTTTTCGATTTAATCAATTTTAGTGAGTGGTGAACTGGTGAAATGGTGAATCTTGATTTATGAGTACCTATAACATGAGGATTTAATACCGTGCGCACAACTAATTCTTTACACATCAACGTAAAAATCTGCTAAAAACGCATTTTACATGATTTCAAAATCAATATTAAAACTTATTAAAACTATATAGAATTATTTTTGACACCAATTTCTTATCAAGTAATACTATAAAACTGATTAGAACTATAAATCAGGGTTGCTAAAAAACCGTTTTTTTTGAAAAAAAACAAAAAACTGTTTTTTTTTGTTTTAAAACAGGTTTTCTGTTTTAAAACAAAAAACCTTCATGAAAAAAAAAACATGTTTAAAACGTTGTTTAAAACTAGTTTTAAACAGTTTTTTTCTCTCTTTCTCTCTCTTGAAGAAGAACCATTATTATTAATGTTTTACAAGTTTTAATTAACCATTATTATTAATGTTTTACAAGTTTTAATTATTTCATTGAAGTTATTAGAAACACCTACTAACGAAAGGTCAAAATGATAAAGCATTATTAAAAATGAAAATTGAAAATTGAAAAATTGAAAATTTTGATTTTCTAGATGTTGCCTCCGCAGTGAGAAAATTCTTCGTCTCTAGCGTTCTAGTTCTGGTAAACTTATTCATATATCGTATTTCTTTGGTTAAATACCGGAAATTTAAAAAAAAACACGAGGAGAATAAAAAACATGTTTAAAACAAAAAAAAACGTTTTAAACACATTTTAAACAAAATTTTGTTTAAAATTTCGTTTTGTTTTTTTTATACGTTTAAAACACGTTTTAAACACGTGTTTTAAACATTTTTGTTTAAAACGCTCAACCCTGCTATAAATCAATCCACAGTTTCAAGTTGTAATGTTATTTCAAAATTACATGAATTGATTTTTGTAACTTTTTTTGCCGGTGTGTAATAAATCAATTGCGCGCACGGTATAGAAAGAAACAGTCTAATAAATAATAATTATAAAATAAAAAATTCAAATATTCATTTATTGCAGGGTTGCTAAAAAACCGTTTTTTTTGAAAAAAAACAAAAAACTGTTTTTTTTTGTTTTAAAACAGGTTTTCTGTTTTAAAACAAAAAACCTTCATGAAAAAAAAAACATGTTTAAAACGTTGTTTAAAACTAGTTTTAAACAGTTTTTTTCTCTCTTTCTCTCTCTTGAAGAAGAACCATTATTATTAATGTTTTACAAGTTTTAATTAACCATTATTATTAATGTTTTACAAGTTTTAATTATTTCATTGAAGTTATTAGAAACACCTACTAACGAAAGGTCAAAATGATAAAGCATTATTAAAAATGAAAATTGAAAATTGAAAAATTGAAAATTTTGATTTTCTAGATGTTGCCTCCGCAGTGAGAAAATTCTTCGTCTCTAGCGTTCTAGTTCTGGTAAACTTATTCATATATCGTATTTCTTTGGTTAAATACCGGAAATTTAAAAAAAAACACGAGGAGAATAAAAAACATGTTTAAAACAAAAAAAAACGTTTTAAACACATTTTAAACAAAATTTTGTTTAAAATTTCGTTTTGTTTTTTTTACACGTTTAAAACACGTTTTAAACACGTGTTTTAAACATTTTTGTTTAAAACGCTCAACCCTGATTTATTGAAACGTTCCAATGATAGAGGAGCGTTATCAGAGGAGCGCGCTCTTTTCTTTAAATTTCCGCTCCAGGCTGGAGTACTCCGGAGCGCGCTCCGGTTGTTGTAGTTGTATTAAAAAAAGAGCGCGCTCCGCTCTCGCTCCGGAGCGAGAGCGGAGTACTCCGACCGCTCTTCCGCTCCCAACCGGAGCGTGCCCATCACTGGTAATATTAGAGTAAATGGTCTATTAAGTTCGGTAGGCATCTCTCTCTTTCCTTTTTAGGCAAGCAAAAACCCTATTGCAATCACTTTTTACAAAAGGCTATATTCAAATGATTAGAGCGGGATTTTTTTCCATATGTTTGCAATAATGAAGGCTTTGACTTTTGCTTTGACTATATAGTATATCGATGCTTTTCTTCAAAAACCACGTAAGTGCGACTTAGGCAAAATTCACTTTTAAGTGGTTTCTTATGTAAAAAAATCGAGGAATTCGATTTTGAAAACCTCGTAAGTCCAAATCATCAACTAGCGCTTCTATCCGTAAAAAAAGAAACCTCGTAAGTCTGTCATCAAAAGAAAATACTCGTACCTCTCCTGAAAAATTTATATATTTTGGACTTACGTAAGTGGTTTCTTATGTAAAAAAAATCGAGGAATTCGATTTTGAAAACCTCGTAAGTCCAAATCATCAACTAGCGCTTCTATCCGTAAAAAAAGAAACCTCGTAAGTCTGTCACCCAAAATAAAATACTCGTTCCTGAAAAATTTATATATTTGGACTTACGTGGTTTTTGATGAAAAGCATCGATATGGACCCAGTTATAATGTAAAAACTATCGTTAGACATCCTATTGGGAAAGAACGCTTCTGATTGGTTAATCTATATTGTCTACGATAAAATCCAACGTCCCTTTACTAGAGGTCGGACGGTAACGAAAAGTAGCGTTTCAACACTCCTCTTTCCCCTCTAATCTCTGACGTCACGCGGCGGACCTGAAAACGCGCGGTAACATATGATTTAAAGGGAATACATCGATTTTCTTATGGTTTTTTGAAATTTACTCTAAAAGAACGGTTTTTTTTTTAAAACTTGTAAGGACTAAAATTGTAGAGAATAAAATTTCCTAAATGATGCATATTTTTAAATTGATGATTGAATAATTCTTGCGTATTTATAAGTGTATAATGAAAAGAAAATATGACACCAGCGTAGACGCAAGTAAAATTTTATAATGTTTAATAATACAAATTAATATTTTTGATAATAAATATTGCCATTTCATTATTAATAATTAATACCTAAACTGAGTGAGCAGAGAGTTCATTTATTCGTTTTTTTGAATTGTTTTCTTTTTTAATAACCTATAGGTACTTAGAATTTCATAATGCATTTGCTAATTTATATAGTTATTCAAAATGTTTGGCTAGGTAATATTATTTCAATTTCAAAAATTGATAATTCAATATATTTATGAATATGTAACAAACACGTGACAAACGAAATTAGTAAAACTTCATGGATTTTTTAAGTCTATCAGAAATTTTTTTCTCGCAACCTACTAGTTAAAAGGCTAAGTGAAATTCAAAAAAATTTTCAACTAATTTTCATCATTATTTTTAAATTTTCAAGCCCAAAACATTAGTTTTACAGTTTTATGCAGCAGTAGCTATGTAAGTATGTATGATTGTGATTGCATGTCATTTTTTCGCCATCGCCCTGTAAAGGAAATTGTAGTGATAATATCATTTTCAATTTCAAAATCAAAATCAAAATGATCGAAAAATTTAATCAAAAATAAAAACAATAAAAGGTAGAAATTACAAATAATTTGAATGGTAAAATATTACAAATGAAAGATCAGGATTGAAACTTAAAACATTACAAACTGGAAAAACAAATAACAAATCAATTTATAAAAATGATTAATAGATTAGTAAATAAAAAGCTGAGTTTTAAAATAAAGAAATGAAAAAATTGGAAAAATAAATGCTTAATTGCTCAAACAAAGTCTCTAAAACAATATATATTATAATTTTGAATCATTTCGTTGCGTTACTTTTGAGAAAAATACTGCCAATGAAAATTTTATCCCATGCTATCGCAAAACACATGCGTACATGTAATTGTAAATTACAATAACTTTCTTCAATAATATGTATTTCTTGGAAGCTAAATACACAGAGAAGTTGTTATATTTTATTTATTAGTTTATTTCTTCTACAACCGTAGTAAATATTCTAGCCAACCCAACTTTTAAATCTCAGTTAAAATACTTAACCCCAATTAAATCTCTCTCCACGAGCTTATACTCCTTATTGCAGTCCATAATTAGTGAAAATACGCTAATTCAACATACTATCACGAATATTAATCCTCCTTGGCTCACATTTCAACCCTCTATAGACTTATGCTTAAATAACTTTCCTAAAGCCTCCACAAACGCTTCTACTTATCAAATCAACTTTGCACAGCTCCTAAGTAATTATCCTAATCACGAACATATATACACAGATGCCTCAAAATACCAAGACCGAACCGGATGCTCTATTATTCACCGTAACTACAAGATCTTATACCCATTACCGAATCAATTTTCCATACTTTCCGCTGAACTAGCAGCTATCAAATTATCCCTAATATATTCTCAAGATTTCCTCTTAGAAAAAGTCCTCATAATTTCAGATTCTCTTTCTGCATTAAAAACCATCCAAAATTACCACTCTAAGAAACTACACCCAATCTCCTAAGAAATAATACAAATTCTCGCTAACACTCAAAAATCTATAACCCTTATCTGGATTCCAGCACACTCCAATATAACACAGAATGAACAAGCAGATCTCTCCGCTAAACAGTCCCTCTATGTTTCACCTGTTCCAAACGTTCCTATACCATTGAAAGACGTCAAATCTGCCATTAAAATATATGCAAATCACCTATTCTCAGATTTTTGGAGACAAATTCCTTCATCCAACAAACTAAAAACAATCCATACTGTAATAGAACCCTGGAAATATCCTACTCAATTGTCTCGCAGAGACCAAGTCATCCTAACCCGAATCCACACTGGACATTCTCTCCTCACCCACAGCTACCTCCTCAATAGACTGCCCATTCCCATCTGTGAAACATGTAATGCTCCTATAACAGTAACACATATCCTCCAAGAATGTTCAAAATATAACATTCATAGAAACTTGTACTTTCCCAAACCCAAAATCCAATACATTTTACAGAATGATCCCTCTAGTATACTCCACTTACTGAATTTCCTTCACACAACCGCCTTATACCCACTCCTGTAACTCTACTTAAACACGCCTCTAGCCCAGCGCTGTACAAGGCGTCAATAAAAAAAAAAAAAAAAAAAAAATCAAAATTATATTACCTATCTAATGATAATGTTTTATGAAATTATGAGAGACACATCATAATCAATTACTTTAATCAATTTATCAAGTACTTAATAGAGTTAATAATAATCTTGAATTATTCAAAAAATTACAAGTTTTTTGAAAAAATTGTAATAATTATTAGTCAAACATTATTATTTATTACCTATATATTTTATTCAATTATTATTTTAAAATTTCATCAATCATTTTAGGAAAGAATAAAATGAAAAAATTAATTGCATGATATTCTTTGCATATTTTTTTATTCTTTTGAAATTATCATTGCATATATAACGCTACGGTACTCCAAAACCTTGTGATTTTATTGAGGGTAAATATGATTTTCAACATTTAAACCTCTATAGCTAGTAGAAATATTGATCGAAAAGATTTTCACTATACACCATTGGAAAAAGCGTGAAATTTTTTTTCAAGATAGCAATTTAAAAATCATTTAATGCAACCGAAAATTTTAAGTGTCGAGGGTATTAAGTTACGAAAAATACGTGTTTTCATATAAGTAATCTACGATTTTCAACATTTAAAACCCCATATTAAGTAGAAATATTGACCAAAAAGATTTTTAGTATACACCATTGGAAAAAGCATGAAATTTTCTATAAGATGAGAATTTAAAAACCCTATGGTATCGCTCAAAAGTTTGAGTACCTAACGTGAATGTGAAGTTATAAAAAGTACGCACTTTCGTAGCTAAAATACTTTTTTTGAATTTAAAACCTCCATATGTAGTAAAAATATTGATCAAAAATATTTTTTATTATACACTATTGGAAAGAGCGTAATATTTTCTATAAGATAGCAATTTAAAAACCCTATGGTATCGCTCAAAATTTTGAGTAACGTGAATGTGAAGCTACAAAAAGTACGCGTTTTCATAGCTAAGATACCTTTTTCGAATTCAAAACCTCCATATGTAGTAAAAATATTGATCAAAAATATTTTTATTATACACCATTAGAAAGAGCGTAAAATTTTCTATAAGACTGCAATTTAAAAACCCTATGGTCCCACGGAAAATTTCGAGTAACGTGAACTTGAAGTTATAAAAAATATTGCAACTTGGGAGCAGTGATGGGCACGCTCCGGAAAAAAAAGAGCGCGCTCCGCTCTTCGCTCCAAGTGAGAAAAAAAAGAGCGCGCTCCGCTCTCGCTCCAAGTGAGAAAAAAAAGAGCGCGCTCCGCTCTCGCTCCTGGAGCGGTCAAGAGCGGTCGGAGCGCCGCTCTTTTCAAGTGAATTTTGGTATATAGATATGTTGGTCGAATTTAAACCTATTTTTATTAATTATTTTTCGATTTAATCAATTTTAGTGAGTGGTGAACTGGTGAAATGGTGAATCTTGATTTATGAGTACCTATAACATGAGGATTTAATACCGTGCGCACAACTAATTCTTTACACATCAACGTAAAAATCTGCTAAAAACGCATTTTACATGATTTCAAAATCAATATTAAAACTTATTAAAACTATATAGAATTATTTTTGACACCAATTTCTTATCAAGTAATACTATAAAACTGATTAGAACTATAAATCAATCCACAGTTTCAAGTTGTAATGTTATTTCAAAATTACATGAATTGATTTTTGTAACTTTTTTTGCCGGTGTGTAATAAATCAATTGCGCGCACGGTATAGAAAGAAACAGTCTAATAAATAATAATTATAAAATAAAAAATTCCAATATTCATTTATTGAAACGTTCCAATGATAGAGGAGCGTTATCAGAGGAGCGCGCTCTTTTCTTTAAATTCCCGCTCCAGGCTGGAGTACTCCGGAGCGCGCTCCGGTTGTTGTAGTTGTATTAAAAAAAGAGCGCGCTCCGCTCTCGCTCCAGAGCGAGAGCGGAGTACTCCGACCGCTCTTCCGCTCCCAACCAGAGGTGTTCCCGCTCACGCGCTCATTATGCGTGAGCGGGAGCGCGCTCACGAGCGAGAGCGCATTTCGTGAGCGGGAGCGGGAGCGCGCTCATTTTGTATGAGCGGGAGCGAGAGCGCGCTCATTTTGTATGAGTGAGAGCGAGAGCGCGCTCATTTTGTATGAGCGAGAGCGAGAGCGCGCTCATTTCATATGAGCGGAAGCGAGAGCGAGCTCATTTCGGCTTATGCCAAATGAGCGCGCTATTAAGTTACTAATGAGAAGAATTAGTATTATTAGTATAGGTTATTGTTATTGACTTCTAATAAGTTATAATTTTAATTTTTAACTCCATTAAATATTGAGTTGTGCTTGAAATAAAGTAAATAAACATGTTTTAAGAACATACAACATAATAGTTTAGTAATTTTATATTTTGAGCGAGAGCGGGAGCGAAACTGCGCTCATGAGCGGGAGCGGGAGCGGAACTGCGCTCATGAGCGGGAGCGAGAGCGCGCTCATTCTTTAAGAGCGGGAGCGGGAGCGCGCTCATTCTTTAGGAGCGAGAGCGGGAGCGCGCTCATTTTTTAAGAGCGGGAGCGGGAGCGCGCTCATATTTTTCGTGAGCGGGAACACCTCTGCTCCCAACCGGAGCGTGCCCATCACTGCTTGGGAGTGATTATGAATATTATGAAGAATGGAATCATTTATTTTGCTAGATAGAATGAATAATTTACAAATATAAAATATGCATATGATAGAAAATTTAATATCCTTCAAGTTAAGTTCTTACAAATTTTTTTGTTAATGGAGTGGTTTTCGAGAAAATTTAGAAACACTATCAAAAAATATGAACTTCCCGTTTAAATTACATACGACGCGCGTTATTAGCTCCGCCAGGTGACGTCAAATTTCGGAACGCCAATCAGATTATGCGCTTTTTAAAAGGCCTATTTTGCGGTTACCGTGTTACCGTCCGACCTCTAGTAAAGGGACGTTGGCTTCGAATGGTATCATGATGTTAAGAAAACGTCTATGGGGGTTAATAAACTTGAGCAAGTGATTTTTTGTGATTGTATTTATGTATTGAAATTGAAATTGAATTGAATTAAATTAAATTGAATAGTTTAATTTTATTATGTTGTAGAATTGAATAGTGAAATAATATTGACATTTTTCAACATACATTAATCCGCGTTCCTATCATGATTTTTTGCATAATTAAATGCTTGCACTAGGACTGTTTTCAATTTCATTCTCCATGATAGTTAGTTACTGAAATTGATGATTTTACACCAGTATATGTATACTTTGTTTCATTCATGGTACCTCGTCAGAATTCTGACTGATAGGTAAGTTTAACACTTCTGCACTTTCTTTTAATCAATGCATGTCTCGAAAATAAATGCGTCTTATTGTGTTTACTGATTAGGAGTGTCCACAACCTGCGTTCCATGTATCTTAGCAGTTCGAACTCCTCAACACCATAATTCTGATTTACATCAATATCTTCAAACGCTGAAGTATTTCTGTAATTTTGGAATGCGTTTTTAATGCTGAAGAGGCCGACTGCAAATGAAAAAAAAAACATTAAAATTCTTTTTGATTCTAGTAGTGAAGCAAAAATGTTTAATCGTGTGATTTTCGGAAATTTTAAGATGAATGTATATTTTGAAATATTTTTTCACGTTCTTAGTCTATTTAATAATTTTATCTTCATGTTTTGATTAACAGGAGAAAATTTTCTATTGTGCTTATGTATGAAAAAAAAAATGTGATCTTCATGTAGGAAAGAAAGTATCATCTAGGATACTCGGCCTTAGGTATATTCAAAAATTTAAAAGCATAAATTCATACATTATTTTTTTAAATTATGCGAGCCAATATCTTTTGTATTCGTTAACTTCATTAATGCATTTCAGAATGACTCGATTTTAGTCATGAATTGGCATTTTGCTGTTATTTGTTCATATTTGTTTAATAGTGTTCTACAATTTGAAAAAAACTAAATATCTTTCAAAATCATTTTTCCTCAATTTACTATCAACAAAAGTACATATTAATTATGCTGTTTTTTGTATCTCTTATAAAATCGTGAACACCTGAGTTACACAGATTGCACGAAACTATTTTAAAATCAATGTCGCCATTTTCTCTTTCATTGATCTCTCATTAAATCAGATGTTAGATTTTTCCTATGCTCAAAAAATGCAGACTTTTGAATTCACTTCTGACGGTGATTGATTTAATTGTATACACCGAATGCATGGGTGGTATCTTGAGAAATTAATTTGTGTATTTTTTGTTTTCCGTTTCGAAATGAGTTGACTGACGTGAAAGTGTAAAGCTATTGCAAGTGTTTTAATGTACCTGGATATAATTATCTCAGTACATTATGATGGCATTTGTGAAAAGTTGGTGAGGTCTGCTTTTACGTTACCTTACCTCAAGTAGGATTTATAATGACCGCAGATTCACTACGGATGGATTCCCTGGAACAGTTTATGATATGTGTTAGAACTGAGTAGTTTTTAATAACCGCGGAAATGGCCATATTCGTACTTTTCCGAAAAAAATGGTCTGTTGTTTTGGTATCCGTAGCCCTATTGGCAAGGAATCCGCACATAATTCCGTATATCGCTTAAAAATCCTCATATAAAACCGCATATCGTGGTAAATAACGCCTCAAAATCCGCAGCAGTAAAAAAATAAACGCGGATTTTGATACGTTAATGCTTTCAAAATCGCGGCAAATACCGCACTCTTTCTATCCGCACTTTTTTCCGCACAAAATAACGCTGCGGGAACGCGGTTAAAACCGCGCAAAAAACTGCTGTACGACTACGCAGCAGTTTTTTGCGCGGTTTTAACCGCGTTCCCGCAGCGTTATTTTGTGCGGAAAAAAGTGCGGATAGAAAGAGTGCGGTATTTGCCGCGATTTTGAAAGCATGTACCTGAATACGCTAGCCTATTGGCAAGGATCCGCACATAATTCCGCATATCGTTTAAAATTCCTCGTATAAAACCGTATGTCGCGGTAAATAACGCTTCAAAATCCGCAGCAGTGCAAAAATAAACGCGGATTTTGATACTTGTGAAGTTTTAGGGAGAATTGTACAACTTAATTTATAAATAAAAGTGACGGGAAATATGTATATAAAAGTTAAATTAATTAATTTTATTAAATGATAAAATCTGTTTTAAATTTTAATATAATTTTAATTAAATGATTTTTAATTTAATTATAATTAATTATAATCACTGCCAAAAAATATGAAGCCTCACTTAACAAAATTTTATTGATAAATGTTTCCCATTTCCCTCTAAAATTTTGTTTGAGGGTTCAAAAAGAATTCTAAAATTACGACTCTCAAACAGTAAAAAAATAAAAAAAAGCTATCAATATTAAAATTCAGAATGTCTTTTTGTATGAATTTTTTATGCAAAAACTAAACTTTTACCATTTTCATCCATTTTAGGAAATACTTGCTTTTTGATTTTAATAATTTATTATTGTAGTGAAGTGAAACATATGAAATGATTTGATAATTTTTATTATTTATAAGATGAAATAAAAGGAAATTTGAATGCTATACCTACTTATACCATGCGTCCAAGTGATTCGTCGGGTACAATCAGCAAAAAATCTCTTTTCCAATTATTTGGAATTACTTTTTTTAAATGCAAAGAAATTGTAATGCAGTTAAAATGAATTTATCAGCCTTGAAATTCATTAAAGTAATTTTTAAAATAATTTCTACTTTAGAAATTTGTAGTTTAACTCTTATTATGTTATCAACAAACTAAGATTACTGAGATTTTTGCGCTGATTGTACCCGAATCACTTGGACGCACAGTATAAGAACACTCAATACGAAAATAAATTTAAATATTTAATTCCAAAAAAGTAGCATGTCATTCATTCATGTTTAAAAAAAAGTTTAGTATTTTTAATAAAAAAAAATTATAGAAAATGATGAAACGGATACATTCAATGAACTTTTCATGGTCTTTGCATAATAAATTAGGAGTTTAAAAATTGTTTTAAATCATTTCAAGAAAAAATAACATTTACAATTTTTTTGTATAAAAAAAGTTTAAAGATTATGCTACATCAATATATTATAATTTTGTATACATAAATATTCATGTACGTAATAAGGTTTTTCAAATTTATTGAGTGCATTAGGTTTTCATCATTTTCTACGATTTTTTATTAAAAAATTTCAAAATTGTTGAAAACTGTGAATATAATGTAAACCACAGTCTGGTGTCTATGCAACATTTGATTACAATAATTGTTCAAAAAAAAATTATTATTATTATTATTATTATTGTGAAAAATTTAAATAATATGAGCCGCAATACAATATTCTTATGAAATATTACAGAAAATATTTATTGAAAAAAAAAAAAAAAAAAAAAAATTTGAATGGCAACGGGGCTCGATTGGCTGCCTCACGCATAAATAGGCTTTATTTCCCTAATTTGCTATCTTCCAGGATGGCGCACTCCACTAATTCACGGATCAAGTACACATCTGCATCAGGAAAGGTTCAGAAGCGGATTTTGAAGCGGAATTAGAAGCGTACTCAGTGTAACATAGGTAACAATGATGCGCGTAACACCACCATGGTAAAAAGGAAGTTCGTTGGAGGTGATGAGCGTTTTATTGCGCGACTTTTGATGAATTTTTGTCAATAAGGAACACGTATGTGCGACTTTATATGCGGTTTTTAAACGTATACGCGACTTTTTATGCGGCTTGAAAGCCGTGCATCAACGCGGTACGGTTTTTCAAGCGATCTCGCATGCGGTAAATAAATACGCGCATATTAACGCGTTGGCGATTTTAAAGTCGCACCTAGTCCCATTTTGCCGCGCTGCGGTTTTTAACGCGGATTCCTTGCCAATAGGGAGTGAATCTACGGCCATTATAAACCCACCTTCATCTGTATCATTTACGGTAGATACTCATGTACGCATCGATGAATTATTATTTTTTTCTTTCATAGCCCATCTCGTAAAAACGGCGTTAAAACATGTATACATATATTAATACGTATGTATGGAAAATTTAGAATTTTGAAATTTTACGTTCTTTCCTCACCATCTAACCTCTAGACTGCTTACATAGTTCCTACGTAAGATACCTTTACTACAATTACACATTGTATAGGTACTCGTATTATACATACCTATTAATGAAGTCGATTCATTTTGAATATAGGATATTTTGTTATTTTTGTTTAGAACGCGGCTCGCCAAATTCAAATTTTGAAGTGTGTTCCCTCGCTTTACCTAAAATGGGCGGCAGTTCCGAGATGCAGAATGTTTCGGTCAAGTTAACAGACGAAGAAGAACATGGCGAGGGAGAAGAATCTGCTACTAACGTGATCGCTACAGGAAATGTACCTAGGTCAGTTGCTTCACCTTATGATATGTAGTTAAAGCGGCGCTTCGGAAAATAAATAGGTAATTGCGAAAAAGTTGATTTTAAAATAAACTAGTGCCTCCTCGCCCCTTCGGGGCTCGCAATAAAAATTAAATGAAGAAAAAAAAGTTATTTATCAGACGAGTACTGCGACATTCCCAACTGCACAACTCAATTTATTCTTATTTGTTTATTCCTTTCAAGATGGGCCCGCCCCTTTATACCTTTGCATACCTGCCATTTTAAACAATTTTACAACGTTACCCTTACTCTTGCCTATGTACAAAGCTTTCACTGAAATTTATTACCTTTTCTTCCTTTTGTATACCTGCTACTCAAAACAATTTTATGACTTACCCTTGTGCATGTACAAGGCTTTTATTAAAATTTACAACCTTTTTTTCTTTGTATACCTGCTATTCTTTATATACCTTGTATACCTGCTATTCAAAACAAGGATGCGCGCGCATCTCAAAACCGATTTCATTTTGATTTTAATATATAGAGAGATAGATGAAAAAATTGGAAAAATAAATGCTGAATACCCTCAAACAAAGTCTCTAAAACAATATAGTATAGTTTCAAAAATAACGCAACGAAATGATTTGAAATTATACCATATTGTTTTAGAGACTTTGTGTGAGGGCATTTGGCATTTATTTTTTCTATTTTTTTTTTTTTTTTTTTTTTTTTTTTTTTATCAAAAAATCAACTTTTTTGCATTTACCAACTGATTTTCCGAAGCACCGCCTCAATGTTGCGATATTTTTTCAGTTCCAAAGCTATGTTTGCGGTATTAGTCTGTAATATATGTATGGAGTATTTTATCTAATAACACAGTTAGTATGTTCGGCGTTTACAAAATCTGTGGAAACTGCTGAATGCAGTCTTTGCATTCGTGCACCGAATAGATAGATGTTCTGCAAGTTGAACAATATTGCAACGATCTACTAATATCTGTAAAGTGCGCGTACGCTGCATTCGCTAGAAACACAAGTCACATACTCGGGTTTTGGATGACTATACGAAAACTGCGTTCAGATATTTTGCTATGAATTTAATGTGTATTCGTACGTGTAAATGAGAGTTAGCAGAGTAGCTAATATGTGCTAAAGTGATGTACGATGTACTCTTCGAAGCGATATTCTTACTCGTATTACGTTGCGCCATCAGTGTTGGAGGAATAGCACCAAAACAGAAACGAAAAATCAAAACGAAGCGAATTCGTACGCGGGCATTTTTGACTTTAAAGACATTTCTCAATTTGAGTTTCATTCCATTCGAATTTTCATATTTTCCCCTTGAAAAAAGGAAAAAACACTCCGAACATTTGCTAAGATTCATCACTCACCGTAGGTTCGTCTGTGTAAATTTTTTTTTTTTTTCGTTGAGTGAGATTAATAGCGGTGGAAAGAACTCGAAAAAATTTGGAAATTAAGAAGCTAAAATTCTAATCAAATAAAATAAGAATCGAATAAAGATTAGGAAAAAAAATGATAAATTTAGCGTATTAACCCTGGGTTGACAATCAGTAGAAAACAACCGGGTGCCAAAAATGGCACCATCATGCTTTTCCTATGTTTACAAGATTTGAAACCTATGATGTACTCGACTGGTTTATACACAAATATTTCGTCAAGAATACAATATATTAATGGTAGCCGATAGCTTATAATCTATTTTAATGCACTTGAAGAAAAATCTGGTGGTCGATACTGCGTTGATACCCGAAAGTACATTAAGGTGCCGTTTTTGGCACCCGGTTGTTTTTTCTCATAAAAATACACTGTAGCGCCATTTTTGGCGCCCGTTGTCACGGCAGGGTTGAATACAGAGAACAGAAGCGTTCACGAGCGAACTCGTGTAAGAGCTGGAATTGTATTTTTCTGCTTTTCCATCGTATTTTAGTTTTACTGTTTTCATTTCTAGTTCGTAGTTGATAGATAACTACTGACGATGATGCGAGAAATGCGATCATGTACTATATCGTTGAGGAAATTCTATGTTCGCTTTCAATCTTCCACTTTCCCGTCCCACTTCAGCTTAAAATTCGCCACTCGTACGCTTCAAAAGCATGGACAGTTGGACATGGTCTCGTATACGCGTGTTTTTTGCCATTTTTCAACGACTCAATACATTATTATTATTATTATTATTATTATTATTATTATTATGAATACTAGGAATAATGAATAGTGCTCGTTCAACCTGTATGGAGGATGGTGCGTCACACCATCGATGCTACCATGGGTTGTACATGTTGTATGAAACTGCTATTGAGCTACTGCGGCTACGTACCACTACTATCGTTGGCTCATTGTACACAATGCCCATAGCTTTTTCTCATATCCTCTTCTTTTTTCGTTCAAATATTTAACTTCATGTAATTCCTTTGAAAATCTCTATAATTTTATGCGGATGCAGATACGTTGTACTTGTAACCCCTACGTTCGTATTCACATCATGGTACTCGTAGTAATGTAGAATAATGTGTATAAAGAGGCGAATAAAGTAGGTACATCCCGATCGGGTAACGGGTATATGCGTGATAGCCGATGACGATGAAGTACTCTGGGTACGACTATACAATTATAGTATATGTACTACTGTGTACTTCTACATAATACCTAATGCTTTGACTATACACGTATACTAGATGGACTGAGTTACGTAGTAGATGTGTACCACTGTAACGTGTATACGTATAGTTCCGTACACTATATACATGTTATGACAGTACGTTGTACATATCTACTACCTACTTTCCTAGCATGTGCTATGGAGTATGCTTTAAGCAGTTTGCAATATGCAATTACCCGAGTAATGTTATAATTATGCGCTGCATGTGTTGCGTACCTACTACGTAGCTAGTAGCTGATACGGCCTATGGCTTTTTTTGGGCGAGCACGTGAAGGGCACCGCGTGTCCCCGAAGAAAAATTTGAAAAAACTGAAAATTTTGGTAACCTTTACTTGGAGTTTTACCATAAGGGGTACCAAGAATCACGGACTTACAATTTTCGAGAATCAGCGTGCCTCCAATTAAGTAGTGATAAAGAATGGGCTGGCAGTACCTATTGGCTATTACCTACATATAATCATCTGCGTAGCTGAATGTAGTGCGTTGTGCCATAAGTGCAAGTGCGAGCGCGAATATACTGTAGCTCTATGGGACGTACAGTATTATGTTTGTACTGTATGTACACAACATGTAATGAATATAGGTATTACTCTTGTGTCTTCTCTGCGTTTATATGTGTAAGGGTGTACGTAGCTACGTACACGTACATGTACGTATTAATTACGCGTGTATATTAATAAGACGATGGCGATATGGCGATACGGCGATATGGCAATATGGCGATATAGTGATATGGAGATATTAGGGCGACGGTGAGTGCGGAGTGCCCTAGACCCTGACCTTGGTGGTAATAGTTGATGTTGGTTGAGGGTGCTCGTTTTGCGGAGAAACGTTCGGAGGGAAAAAGTGAGCCGGGCTGCGAGCCGAGCCACGTTTATTACAATCGTACGCCTTACGCCGTACCTCGCTGCCCGCCGCGCCACGCCGCGCCGCGTTCGCTTTCCTTTGCCAACGCCAAACATACGACGTTCGCGACAGAACTGATACGTCGAGAGTCTTACGCGTCAAATTGCCATCGCCAATACCTTGCAAATCGCGCGCGCGGTGTGCTTGCATATTTTCAATTTTTTTTTCTCTCGTTCATTAATATCGCTGTCGCTCTATTCGTATAATTTTTCGTATTCGTATTCATATTCGTATGCGGCGATTTATGTACGTGTATGCTTAGTCGTACGTAAACGTATCATTTCCAATCAACCGAAGTGTATTAGTTTGTTTGTGTTTTCTTCGTTCTCTGCCTAATGAAATTACCGATTACCGAGTATTTGACTACTTGCATTCGTACGTTCATCTTCGTACCCCCCGTTGTACATCGTATGCATCCTGCCACACATCTTCACCTTTGTTATTGTTGGTCGTAATGTGTTCGTATTCTTCAACAAAACAGTGATTCAGCGAATCGAATTAGTCGAAAATAATTGATTATCAGTATTAGTGTATCATCATCAGCAGCAGCAGCATCATCATCATCATCATCATCATCATCGTCGTCATCAAGTATTCTAATTATTCTAATTATTATTATTATTATTATTATTGTTGTTGTTGCTGTTGTTTGAAAAGAATTGATTATTTTATGGAATGCCAAAGATAAGAAGAAAGGAGAAGAAAGAAAAAGAAACAACTTTCAACGTGGAAACGTGCACCCCGCGCTGTTCGCGAAATTTTGCGTTCACATATTATTCCATTTTTTTGCGTTTAACTTGTTGTATGAAACAATTTTAAGGAACCGGTTTCTAATGTACCTGCCCAGCTAAGGGATTTTCCCTTTTCACCCTTTCCTTGTTCTGCGGCGTAATGTTATTCGTGTTGGATGGTTTGTGGTAACAAATGCCTAGTTATCATTGAATAAAAGCACCAGCGGAACAATCATCGCAATTCATCGTGGCGTATTTTAATAATCGCGATTTCGACATGGGGTGGATGCATCCCTCGAACCCGTCTACCAGCTCCGTATTCGGTCATAACTATTTTAATTACAACTCGATGACTGCGACGTCGTGTAATCCTTCACCACAGCACGCTTTGGTACCTACAGCAGCTAACGTCAATGCGAACCATGTGCACGGTTTCGCTCAAGCTCACCCATCTCAGGAATACAACAGCATTTATCAGTGTCTTCCTCCTGTTGCTGCTGCTCCTGTTGCCTCTCAAAATATTAGCCAGCAGTCGTCGTCGTCGTCCTTATACCTTCATTGTCCTTCGGAATACTCATCAATGAATGCTAAGTAAGTTTTGACTATTTTATCGCCTGTACGTATTTGACTGCGTTTTACGCGTATTTTAAAACTTCGAACTACTCCCTGCGCTCTGCTGTCTACGGTAAATTCAGTACTACCTACGTGGTACGTACTCGCCTATGTTTTGAGCTGGTACATGTGAACTAACGTCTCTCCGAAGAACATTTTAGTATGTATAATTTATGCGGCGCATTTGTAGTGGAAAATCTTTTTGATTTTTATGCATGTTGCAACCTTTGTAATGCTCTCGATCTAAGCGCTTCTACATAGTAGTATATAATGCGTTTAGCGAGACCAGTTGAAATTTGGCTATATCGTAATGCGTGCTCTCATGTCAGGAATCAATTGATCATATACGTACTATGTACAATTGTACAAGTACAAGATTATCTACGCATGTGTTAGTCGGTGTTTTGAGATTTTTTAGGCCTCTTCGAGTTTTTCTTTGAAATTTGCGCAATCTTTGTGCAAACTGATCGTATTAGACTGCTTGAAAGGAAATGGAATTGAGAATTTTGAACTGCTTCTATATACTTGAATGAACCTGTACATTTAACAAAGGCATAATATATGAAAAACTATTACGAAAAATTACCACGATTCCATTCCCTGTACCGAAGCCATTTTTTGTTTCAACTTCTCGTACCGGTCCTGTGCTTTAGCCTTTATTTACTTCGTCGAATGCGATATTATAATCAACAATTTTCTATCTGTAATTTCCCTTCATCACATTTGAAAGTCGGTGATTGCGCTTCATCCCTCCCAAAACCACCTCTGATGTATTGTTTTATGATAATTTCATGTGCATCCTGATTGTCGTAACGCCTGTATTTATAATTTATGTGTACATAAAATAATGTAATCGATCTATGTGCGCAGTTGTGCATTGTGCACAGGCACAGCTCATCGAGCCTATCAGTACATACGCCGTTTCGGGCCCATTTTCGGTTGAATTTTTCGCCGTTTCGCAGTATCCATCTTCAACTTACGTTGGTAATCACTTTCAAGAGCGCAAAAAAACCAAACCGATGTTAGATTTTTCAACTCGAAACGAAAGTAGTCGCAGCTTTAGGCCCCGTCAAAATGCCTCCAGCACTTCACAATTAAACCGAATTGATAAATTCCTCGAGAAATAATACATTATCAAATTATTAGTTACTCATTTCAGTTCATTAATCACGAAAATGAGAAATACCGAATTTTTTAAATGCGCCAATGAAGAAAACGAAACTAATTTTCGGTCGGATATTTGTTGCCGAAATTTCTGAAGAATGAAAACAAATAGCTGTATGAGTGTGCCTAATATCGTAGGCCTATACTAAGCAATTTGAAGCTGGCTAGCCCTTACGTTAGAATAAACCCTAGACGATAGGGAGGTGTATCGTGCGTATGAATTATTTTTAATCCTCAAGCATGAGAGTATACGAAAATTGTTGCGCCCAGAAGAGCATCGCACATTTAACGGCAACAAATACAAAATAAATAGTCGAATATTCGTCGTTAGACCTTGATCAGTTCACGAATCACTTTTTGAAATGAGAAATTTTTTTTTTTTTTAGGCGTGCCTTTCAAAAGGACCACAAAATCTCTGTTATCTTGTGCAAACATGCTATGGACTGAAAGGCAATGTGCGAGCTTCTCTTTTCACTATATAACAGTAGTCAACGCGATTATGATGAGCATTTTAATGCCATTGGAATTTTGATGAACTTGATAGCGTATAGAAGCCAAAATTGTTCGTAATTAGTCAATTACGTATTCTTTTTCTGGAGCAAATTTTCCCATTTCATTTTCTCTTCGTCTCAAATATAGCTACGTTGTTCTTAGTGCGTATCTGTTCTTGCATATTTTGGAAATTTTGGTAAAATAACGGTCTATCATACTTTGGAATATCTAAATATTTTAGTAATTTCAGCAGATTATTACTATTTTTGAGACTATAATCTTCTTGAGAAGAAAAAATAAACTAAATATGAATTATGAAAACGAGTAAAAAAATTAATTAATTAATTAATTAAAATGAATGAATGAACATTAATATCTGTATATTATATCTTAGAAGGCAACTTACTGACTGGAAAACTCAGTATTGACTCCACTGTTTAAGGTGAGTCAAAGTCTTATTTAGAAAAATTGTCTGGAGTTGAACTGGAAGAGACTCCGGTAGTCAACTTGGAGTCAGATTTTCAAGTGACCAGAGTACTTGTTTTTGTCGTTGTTGTTGTTGTTGTTATGGTTTTTTTCATCGCTTGCACACAGTATAGATATAAATGTCTCGATTTCAACTTCAGTAACTTTCGTTTGAGTTCCCTCCTGCCATTTGTATTTCTAAAATTGTTGAAAATTTATTACAATCAAGTCCCGAGTCTAAACGGAGTCCAGTTTAGAGAACTGTTCGTTAAAATAAAGGCTTTATCTTTAAAAAACTAATGTATTAAAACGCATTAATAATTACATTATTTTTTCTTATTGCTAGGTCTCAAAAAATTGGTGGGGAAAAAAGGGAGTAAAACCTGGGATGTAGTGGCGCTATCTATAATATTTGAAATTACTATGAAATTACCGTAACAAGAACCGATCTGCAGTTAAGATGGAGTCTGAGTCGGAGTCAAATTTTTGGTTGACTCCCGGTCCGTGAACAATAATTTTAATGTATTGAAATCCAAGCCCTGATAATAAAGAAGTTAATAGGTACCTATTACGTTTTCGTTCCCTTTGCACGATCGTGAAATGGAAATAATCATGTGATAAAACTAGATAAACTGACTATATTCTTGAAGCATGCTTTCATCGATAGAGAGGCTTACCTGCGTGTACATATTTATGAATAATTACAACTAGGCACTTTCAAGAAGAATCCTTCGCCAAAGGGTCTCTCCTGATAAGATAGTGAAAACGGCCCTTGACCCAAATTTGGTCACAAGTGGTCCTAAATGTTGCCCTCGATGAAAAAACTCTCCAAAAAAATTTATGACCCCCCCACCCCCACCCTTCCATGTTGTACCTTAGAGTACGAGCTGATTAGGGAAAAAATTCACCCATGTACCCCCCTCAAGAAAAATTTTTATAATTTTTTGAAAATTTTGAAGCCTAAAAAATTCAAGAAAATATGAATCGAAAAATTTGAAAAAATTTCCACAAATGTACTTATATAATGCCTATCAATAGTGAGATTTTCAAAATTTTTCATCCATCCCATCCAGAGTTAAAAAATATTGAATTTTCGACATACGGGAGTCGATTTCTCAGGAAGGGGTAGGGGTGGAGAGTCATAAATTTTTTTGGGGAGTTTTTTCATCGAGGGCAACATTTAGGACCACTTGTGACCAAATTTGGGTCAAGGGCCGTTTTCACTATCTTATCAGGAGAGACCCTTTTGAGCGAATTTTATGAGACATGCCAGCGCTACACGTTGGGGAAAAAAATGTATATAATTCATATTTTCTTCATTAATTGGATCATTTATAAGTTCATTTCTCAGAAGGTTGAACTCGGTAAGGTGCTCGTGGCCATAACGATTGCAAAACTCGGAACCGAAATTTTTTCCAATTTTATCGCTTATTTTTCAATGAAATTTCGCACGTATTCGGGTAAGATGATGTTTCCAAAATTCAGTTTGTAAGATAAGATATGATGCAGCATAAATGGATGAAGGAATCCGTCTTTAGGAGAAAATGAATAAGTAATTAAGTAGGTACTCATTTGTAAATATCTCGAAAGCCTTGTTCAACGAATAGTCCTAAAAACGACATATCAAAGTTTCACTTAGTTCAATCTAGTAATTTTTGAGAAATTCTTAACGGAAATGAGCTCAACAAAGTAAAGAATTGCATTGTCTTAGTGATGTTTGTAACTCACGATTATGTAGCGCACCTTGCATTGAATTGCAGCTTGCCGAAAACATTTGGTGGTCATTTGCGAATTTCTGAAAGCTTTAGTTACCGTTGAGCACGGGACAAAGTAGAGGCGAAAAAAAAAAAAATCGCCTTTCTTTCAACATTTTTTCCCATAATTATAGTTTCTGTCGTTGCAAAATATTAAAAATCGTACGAAATTTACGTGTTAGAATGCGTGTAAAACATTCTTTCCATTCACTAAATGAAAATCGCTGAAAAAAAAAAGATGTACCTGAAGGTGGTAATTAAGATTCAGGAAACAAACAAATTAATTATATCGCTGTACACCGCCAGTGACTTAGGATTACAGACACAAAAAGTATTTTTCGCGCATCAGATAAAACACACAGACTTGAAGTTATTTCAAGAAGGATACTTAGAAATTTACATTCGCGTTCTCTTCTCCAACGTTTTAATTGAACTAATTTTTTTTTAAATTATAGAACAGAGAAGACCGACATTTTTCGTCGTGACGTCTTAAAAATTTGTGATAGATCCTAAAATTTGGAAACCTTCGAGGTTAAGGGTGATATTTTTTCTATTCAGAAATATAGCAACAAGTCTAATGTTCAACAATCAAATCCAAATCAACCAAAATTTGGAATATTAATGAAGGTTCGTCTATAAAATTGATTTAAACGTAAAGGAGGCGAGCGAAGGCGTCCGCTGAAATCAGTTCATCGCCAGGGAATTATGTATATTCGAAATTTGTGTAGAATTATTTGCAAGAATGCAAGGACGTAACTCATGCTATAAAATTCATAATTACACTCACCGGGCCTTAAGTTTAACTATGTACAATGTACGTGCAGGTATTGAACTATTGATTGTTATCAAATATCAATGACGGAAAATTACAAAACACGAATGAAAAAATGCCGAATGCAGCATTACTCCGTCTTGCCACCCTTATCTTTTAACTTTCTGATATTGCCTTATTTGTCGCCTTCGCCTTCGCCTTCGCCGTCTACTGCTTTCATCGCAGCTTTTGTTATCGATGTTCGGTAACACCATTGAATTGATATTCCAGACACGAGCTCGTGCATGAACGACAATTCCTATTTGCTGCTTTATAATGTAGTTGATAGAACTTCCAACACAATTTAACCCTTAGCCGAGTCCGAGCGTCAACGGTGGTCACTGTTTGACCGGGAGCTCGATTTCCAAAGCAATGGTTACATCGTTTAGCGTATACCACGACGAAGATGATTATCGTTCGTTACAGAACGACGTCTTACCGGCCTTTGTAGTGAAAAACATTCTTATTTGGAAATTTAACGTAAATTAATTACTTATAGGAGCAGTAATTAACTTGTATCAGTTATTGTAAGCCAGAAAAATTTCGAAAAACTCGTTTTGGGTGGATTCAAACCTGCGTAGCCAGCAGGTTTAGTGTGCTGTTCGTGGTTATACTATTGACCAACGTTCCAAAAATCAGCTTAATGACATTTTATCTGAGTGCAGTATTGAAATCCTATTTCTTTATATTGATTTTGTCGCTTTTCTCATCACTAATAGATATTAGTTTCAAAATAATCTCACATTTCAAAAAACAAACCAACTTTCTAATGAATCGTCGTACTATTAAATGCTTCATCTTCAAGATCGCTTTGCTAATCAACAATGAGAGTTAGAAAAAATGTAATGCAATACTCTTGCGAGAAATTCAGCGTAGAATGATTTTATATAGCATTAATTCTTTCGTATCTGACGTTATTATTGAAAAAAGAAGAGAGAAAAAGAAAAACATTAATGAACAACAATTGAGACATTTTGCTCAATGGTCCATCTTCAAAATTGTTTTGTTGACGAACGGTAAATAGTAGAAAGAAAATGCGTTGAATATAATTTCTAGATAATATAAAATTACCTAGAAATTATGTCTAACGCAGATTAATTCATTATACTACATTTGATTTACTCGTATCGGTCAATGTAAGTGTAAAAACTCTAAGAAACTGGAGGAAGGGAGAGGGGTTCAAACCTGCGTAGGAAGCCACGCGTCGCCACTACATGTGAAGAGTTTTTGAATATCATGTACCGCGTTCAAAATTGCAAGCAAAATTGACTGGTAGTTTTAGAGTAGTTCCAAGACTAAAAAAAAAACCACCTAAATTTGAAGTTTTCCATCAATACATCTGTTCAACGAATAAATGGAAAAAAATTTCTTCGCATTAAATGATGATTTTTCGTCAACATTTAATTATTCGGTTTGTTCAATTTACAATTAAATGGTGTTCATGTTGAGTGGATACTGTACGTCTTTTATTGAGGTACCTAATTACTAATTAGCATTTAATAGGACAAGTAGCGAGTGTACGCTACCTGTGAAACTAGACTGAGCGCGACTGAAAATAAATAAATAAATAAATTAATTAATTAATGTGCGGAGAGTTCTGAATGATTAATTAAATCAGTATTTCTATACATTGCGCATGAATTTGGTGTGAAGCTTCGATAATGTGTTACGGTAAAAAATTCGTCCCGTGAACAGTGATACGATATATACTAAGAACTAACGTACGTAAGTTGAGGTGGTCGGAAATTGCGAAGACTCAAAGCCTTGGATTTTTACCTATGCGGCGCAACATTACGCCAAAAAAATTTCATCCCGGTGCGGTAAGTTCAAAAGGGCAACGCGTGCCTCGCGGAACTCGGAATTTTCCTCTTTTTGGCAAAAAATCATCAAAACCTCTCGCAGTTTCTTTCTGATAGGAAAAAGAGGAGATATAAAGAGGGTTTGAAATGTTGGTCAGGTTTTGAGGTTTCAAGAAATGTCGATGCCATCCATCTTCGTAACTCAATTAGATATACGGACTGCCAATTTGGATAGTGTACAACCTTTCATTGCTCGTAAGATACGAGTACGTTGATAATGAAAATTTATCATCTTTGATTCTGTTTGAGTGACCTTTTTTTTACAAATTTCTTTGTAAAACGATGAAGTCTGCTTGAAAAAGTTCGTAGTAACAATTTTAGGCCGTCAGGTGAGGATACACGTTTTTCAAGGCCGCTTAAATGTTCACTTTTGAGTGTATTGGATTGTGTTTTTACAGTTGCAAAAATGTGATCCTTATTCCTATAATCTAATTAGGGACAGAGTTGTAACTTTAGAAGTCCGAAAAAGTTGATGTAGAGAAATTCACGCAAATAATACACATTTGTTAATTCGCGAAGGAATGATTGACATTTGAACCTTTACTGTTTTTAAAGTGTGCATGGCGCTTCGCTTATAATCAATCCGCCTTATCTCACGCATCACGTTGAGCGTAAGTTTATGACTGTTTGTCTTTGTAGATTATCGCGAATTTTTAAAGATTCGCTCGAGGTGTAAAATTTCGGAAACCCGGTGCAATACACCGTAGGTGTTGAATAGCCAAAGCAATATGCGCGTTGAAAATGTTCATTCTCGAAATTTCCAATAATTTGTTCATTAAGTTTATGAGTATTTTTTCAAAATTAAGCGAGTTATTTTTCTCTTGAAATTAACGGTTTTTTCCCCTTTTTTCATGTTCGATTTATAACCTAATATTTCTTTTTCATCTGGCGAAAAATTACTCATTTCTTGTATTTATTTCGGATTTAAGCAGCACGATTTTTTTTCTTCTGATACCCGAAAAAAAAAAAAAATACGGAAAAGTATGAATTTCCATTATTTAGTCGAGTTTTCAACTTGAAAACGATTACAGCCTGCCTGATTTGGGAAAAGATGGTCGGCGGAGGGTGAAAGTGTCTTCAAATCTTTAGGTTTCATGTATTTTGCGGAGGGAACACAACCGTGCCATCATTAAAAGAAATAAAAATCAGTCATCACGATTTGATATGCGAAAAATTCGATTTATAAATATATTTGGAATGAATACCTTATGGTCTAATGTTTATTTGTTTATTTGTTTTTCCTATATTATTGGTAAACTACTGTATAAGTATTACGTACGTGCTCGTAGTCGTGTGTTGGGGTGTAAGGGTGAGTGTATGTATGTATGCATGTACGTTCGCAGGTCCGCATCAAGCAGACGAGTCATCGAGTAAATATTGGTGGGTCGCGATATACGTATTTCGGTCGGTGAAGTAAAAATTGGAACACTTTAATTTCCAACAGGCTAGCTACGGCACGGAAAACCAGGAAATAGCACGATTTTTGCTCGTGATAGCACGGGAGCACGGAAGTAGCACGAATTTTATCGATTTCTGTGTGATAGCGCGGATTTTCAAAAAAATTCCTCTTGAATTTTCAATATTTTGATTGAAAAACAAAGAAGAAAAAAAGGACAAATTTCATTGTCTGATGAGTCTGCGTGTTTTGAACTTGTAAAAATTAATACAACCCTGTGATTCAGATTAAGATGAGGTTTACATAATATGCTGAGAGAGTGCGCTCAATACCCACTGTCCTGTACCTCAAGAAATTTCCTGCAAAACGAGTACACACAAGGGGGGGAAGTCTTTTTAATTTAAAATTTGAAGCTCAGAAAATGACACGGAAAATCCGGAAATAGCGCGGAATTGGTTTTTCTAAATCCAGTAGCCAACTTGTCTAAGCTTCGGTTTAAAAAAAAAAAAAAAAAACCCAAACCAAACAGATTCCATAAATCCATAATATGAAAAATGGGAGATACAATTAAGCCGATTAATGCTTAGTGAGCCATTAAAAATGAGATTTTTTCGGTGGCCTGCTGAATTTTCGTATTTCTGGATACAGCCCTGTGTGACGGCATTATAAGTTATAAAAATATGCTATTATGAATCAAATTACTGAAAAAAAAACAAAATGAAAAACTATGTGCTGCTATGCTTTATGTGTGCCGGACTTCGCCACTTATAACACTGAGTTAATGAGTAATGAATGATTCATTGAAGGTGCTCGAGGTGATTATATTTATCCTAATTTTTCCAGTAACGTTGAAAATTCAATTTTCTTTCCTTAATATGTATGTAATTCGTGATTTCACATCAGTGTGCATTTCGAATTTATTTTTTATTACAAAATTTATACCTAATAATTTTGTTATATATATATACATGTATATTGTTGTTTTTTTTACCAAGAAATAAAAACTTATTTTCAGCATATTTTTTACTGTAAAATTGCCATTCGATACAATTTGGGGGGGAGGATGTGGTAGATAGGGTGGAAATTACTCATGTCGTCCCACTTGTCGCGTATTATCCCTCGTTATGGTCGACTCTATTTGGAGAATATCGCGCCAAGACCCTGTCGAAATGTAGTAATTTAACTTTTTCTCCGCATATTTTCCTGTAATTTAATGTACCGATAGCTTCTGCAGATGACGAAAAGCTGAACATGTGTGGACGTCGACAGATGATCATCTAAGGCTGATCACCCTAGACTGATCATCCAAAATCGGCCCTTTTTGGAATCGAAAAAATGAGGTTAAGAAAAAATCTTGTTCAGAAGCAAAAAAGTTCACAAAATTTTTCATTTTATTTTCCACCAAGTTTTCAGAAGATACGAGGTATTCGTTCAGTGTTCCATAAAAAAATGTAAAAAAATTCTCACCAAAAAATACGTAATCAGACTTTGAACCTAATTTCCCAGAAAAGTGATTTTTGCCCTTGATCTCATTTTCTTTATTCCACATCTCATTTGTATATATCTCTCATATACTCCAGGCATTCTAGACATAATTTGGATTGTGTTGGGAAATTGATACAGGTGTCAGGAGTGATGCTATACTATAAACAACATACTAAAACTCCGCACATGGTAGCGGCGACACGTGGCCCTGTACGCAAGTTTGAATCCCTCCCCCTCCTCCAATTTTTCGAAGTTTTTTACTTACAATGACCGATACGAGTAAATTAGGTGTATAATTAATTAATCTACATGCATAAAATTACATAGAAATTATGTCTAACGCATTTTCTTTCTTCTATTTACCGTTCGTCAACAAAACAATTTTGAAGATGGATCATTTAGCAAAATATCCCAGTTGTTGTTCATTAATGTTTTTTTTTTTTTTTTTTTTTTTTTTTTTTTTTTTTTTTTTTTTTTTTTACAATTATAACGTCAGATACGAAAAAATTAATGCTATATAAAATCATTCTACACGGAATTTCTCGCAAGAGTTGCATTACATTTTTTCTTACTCTCATTGTTGGTTAGTTGAACGATCGTGAAGATAACGCATTAAGTAGTATGACGATTTATTATTTTTAAAGATAGTTTTTTGAGTTTTCTTTTCTTGTTAAGAGGGATACGAAAAAATTGGCTCATAAAGTCGATCTACATTAAATTTTCTCCAAGAAAGTTTTTTTTTTTTTTCTGTCGCCAAAAACTGAAATATAAGATTACTAGTAATCTATACCCATCCTTCGGACGGGGTGTTTAAGCATGTGCTTCTTTATACACTGAAAGGGGTTTTTTTATCTTTATTGTCAACTTCTTCGATGGTAATAGTTCTTCTTTGCTTTGTTTTGCGAATTATTAAAGGAAAAAAAATTTTGAAATCACGATGGTACATTCTATCATTTCTTTAACTAACATTTCAAAAAATTAAAACTAAATTTTTGTCAATGTTATTTTTAATTTTTTTTTTTTCAAAATTTGTGATCACGTTCAAAAATAACTTTTTGCTTACTACTTGTTTAATGAAAGGAGCAATTGAAAAATTAAATCGATATACAAAATTTCATATACATACATAAGTAATGTTATTATTCATTTAAAAAAATTCTATTCATTCAAATTATATTCACGACGTTAAAATTAATTTTTTTTTCTTTAATCTTAGTTAGCCACAAATAAAAATTACTTCAAAAAACAAAATAAAAAACATTGATACATCTACATCGGAATTCGTTGAATTATTTCAAAACATAGACAGTGAAAAAATGTCTAAAATATAATTTCGTTAGTCAACCATTCGGCATAAGATGCCATTCGAATGCATAAGTTGAGGTTTTATTTCGTTCGCTAACCATTCAACGTGAGGTACCATGAGGAGGGATCCTTATGCTTTTTACTCCATATTACAAATGACCACACCACTACTTTATTACAACTCCAGCTGGTTCAATTAAAGTGCACTCCATATTAGAACATGAGCTGGTTGAATGAAACTTGAGGACATCCTCTCACCCCTTGCTACATTTACAAAATTTTGCTCCATTTATCACGTGGGAACTAAAATACCTCCACTCATGCTCCGTCACGCCAACTCACAGTTCAATGAAACGTGAGGTCACAAAAACTCACGTTCCGTGCAAACTAAAAGACCTGGACTCATGCCCCATCAAACTAACTCACAGTTCAATGAAATGTGAGGTCACGCAAACTCACGTTTCTGCAACACTAAAAAACTGCGAACTAAAAGACCTTGACTCATGCCCCATCACGCTAATTCACGGTTCAATTTTTCCGTGAGCTCACACAAACTCACATTCCTACTACATATATAAAATTTTACTCCATAATATTGAAACGTGAGCTGGTTCAATGAAACGTGAGGTCACACAATCTCACTTTCCAAGTCCAAAATTTAAAAATTGCGCACATCATAAGGAGATCCTGGTGGATAATCTATTAACTACTCTTCGGGGCTGTGGAATGACGTTTGGTCGAGCGTCATAGATATGTGTACAACTTCTTTAGCCCATTTACTGAACGTTTCTTTAAAGCTTTTTTTCGAGCTTCATGGAGCTTTCCTGCTACATATATAAAATTTTACTCCATAACATTGAAACGTGAGATTGTTTCACAGTTCAATTTTTCCGTGAGCTCACACAAACTCACATTTCTACTACATATATAAAATTTTACTCTATAATATTGAAACGTGAGCTGGTTCAATGAAACGTGAGGTCACACAATCTCACGTTCCAAGTCCTGAGTTGGTTGAATGAAACTTGAGGACATTCTCTCACCTGCTGCTAGATTTATAGAATTCTGCTCCATTTATCACGTGGGAACTAAAATACCTCCACTCATGCTCCGTCACGCCAACTTACAGTTCAATGAAATGTGAGGTCACGCAAACTCACGTTCCTGCTGAGCTGGTTCAATTTTTCCGTGAGCTCACACAACCTCACATTCCTACTACATATATAAAATTTTACACGTGAGCTGTTTAATATTGAAACGTGAGCTGGTTCAATGAAACGTGAGGTCACACAATCTCACGTTCCAAGTCCAAAATTTAAAAATTGCGCACATCATAGGGAGATCCTGGTGGACAATGTATTAACTACTCTTCGGGGTTGTAGAATGACGTTTGGTCGAGCGTCATAGATATGTGTACAACTTCTTCGGCCCATTTACTGGACGTTTCTTTAAAGCTTTTTTTCGAGCTTCATGGAGCTTTTCGTGAGTGCTTGAGGCGTTAAGAACGATCTCCTCGTTCAGCCCTATCACATGAAACCACTCGCAACTTCCATCTTTGCGCGTATCTCGACTTTACCTCGGACAAACTTTTACCCTCCTCAATTATATAGTAGATTATATCGAAACTTTCGATGCGTTGAGATTGAAGTATTCAACAGCCTCGCTGCCGCGTGTTTGCCCTTTCCAATTTTCCCTACGTCTTTTCGAATGAAAATTCAGTATACATACTGTACAATGTATATTGTTGTATATACTGTTTATTTATTATCATTATTATTATTATTATTATTATTATTATTTTTTTTTTCTATGAACAAATTAGTACGTCGTAGTGTAGGTAGCTAGGAATAATGATAAACGAATATCTAATTATTCGATACTAAGTAATGGAAGTGGAAGTACGATGTGGTTAGGTGCGGTGCGGTGCAGTGCGGTGCTGTACGCTTACGTTAGCACTGGTGCACTTGTGCACTGGTCGCAACGTTGGCGGTGTGACGCGCGGTTTGCGGAGTTGCGGCTACGGTTGCATTTTTTGCATCTCATACCGCACCGTGCGGGTAGCAAGGCATTTTGCTGGCTATGGTGCGGAGTTGGAATGGAATAGAATGAGATGGGATGGAATAGAATGGAATGAAATGAAATGAAATGAAATCATATCATAGTAGAACGCTGAACGCGTTTTTCCGATTCTCATTATCGCTATCGCCGTGGCCGTGGCCGTGGCCGCGGCCCGCGTTCAAACCGTTCGCTTCGTGCCGCGCAACCACCTCCGCCACCGCCGGTTACAGCTATAGCGTGCAAATTACTCTTAATAATGTTATTTTCGTACCAAGGGCATCGAGGTCGGCTTCTTTAACGGCCTTCGAATTTTATTGCGAAGAAATTTTTTTTTATTTCGTTCGCTCTTACGGTCGTTGCAGTTTGCAAACGTCTCTTGATGACGGATAAAATGATGCTGCAGCAATTCGTCGAATAGTATGAATACTAAATACCGAATGTGAGTGTGAGTAGCGAGTACTCAGCGACTTTTGAGTACGTGCATGTGTGAAATATTTCCTATCTACTATCTGTTTATGTTCGCGTGTACCTATCAACCTATCTACTGGCATACATGCATACGTACCTTACTTACTTACTTACTTACTTACTAAATTACCCGTCGCATCACTCTGCCTCTGAACTTCTGATAAACTAGTACTAAATAATGTAAGTAATGCGTATTATCGGGTATCGACCACCGACTACTCGCATATTATCATGGTTGAATAATGCACGGATAGCCCACCGTGCGTTAAATTTTTATCACTCTAAAATTGAAACTTGAATAATTTTTTGCCAATATCTTGTAAACAATTAAAGATAGAGGGCTCACGAATGGCTCATTTTAAAAAGAATGAAATGCAAAATAAATTGAATTTTCTAAAAGTTACTGTTGTCGATCCACTTTTGGAATTAATTTCGTGAAAGCGGTTTTTTTTTTTTTTTTTTTTTGTTACTATACTATAAATTATCATAAAAATTGAATCAATGACAATTGTTTTTCAGTTGTGAAACACATTCAGAATTTTATGCTCTTTTGAATGAGCTACTTGTAAACTTCTCATCTATGTTTTCTTTTGAGGTATTTGCGAGAAACCAAGCAATAAGTGAAATTCATTTTTAGTATTGGAGCTCATCATCCACAGAGAGCACTCTAAAAAATCAGTTAGTTTTATTAAAACAACTCGAGGCTCACATCGAAGGCAATAATGTTTTAAAATTGAATCATTATTAAATGTCAAGCTCTTTCGAATGAGATATTTTCAAACGCTCCAACTCAGTTTTTAATAAATTCGTGTATAGCGGTGTTCTATCTATGCATATTTAATCTACGGTATTATCTTCCTCTGTACGTCCGTGTAATTTTATTATATGCTACTTTGTACTTCTCGCTAAATACCAGATGCTAGATATATGATATTATTGCGTCGATTTTTCATTCTCTCTGTGCCTTACCTATTAGTGTATCGACTTTCTGTATGTAGCCATTGTAGATTTGTATAAGCTATGAGTTGAGCTGATCGGGGCTGAGGCTGAGGCTGGGACTGGGACTGAGATTAACGATCAAAAAATGCCTATCATCCCCTATAATCATGTATAGTTTGTCTAAAGTAAGAATGCGGTGAAGTGTTCGCAAAAAACACCAACTTTTTAACGTGTTAAGCATTTGCAGGTACTAGTGCTAGGTAGTAGGTTGATCTTGGAGTATCATCGCTCAGTGACTGATAGCGATGTGAATTTTAGATATACATAGTTTTTGCAAGTTGAGGAAAGAGAAAAATCCCTACATACGTGTTTTTGCAAACACATTACAAAGTTCTCATTTCAGATAGGCTATAGAATGATAGCAGTAGATAGTGTGTAGCAGGTAGTACGTAACGTATGTAAGAATTTTGAAAAATACAATTACGATAGTATTACGTACTACGTATTATATGACTACGACTTACGAGTAAAAGTAAAAAGCTTCGTATTATTGAGAACGAATTCAGAAGCGCTAACGGTGGTGGCGGCAAATTGCGATCGTTCACGGTCAAGGTCGACGTGTTACCGCCTCCGTCGCTTTCCCCATTATTTTCGTCGTATTTCGTGTTACATCACCGTCGAGCCGAACTTAATGATAACTCGTCCGCCATCAACGTCGCGTCGCGTCGCGTCGTGTCGTGTTGTGTCGTCGCTCTTTCTTTCTTTCTTTCTTTCTTTCGTTCGTTCGTTCGTTCGTTCGTTCGTTCGTTCCTTTGGTTCGTTCGTTGTTTTGGCGTTTTCGTTTCATTTTTCGGACCTATACCGTACGTTTGATACGATGTCGTTTTCCGTTTTCCCTGTCCTAATTAGTAACTTGACGTCTTTCATCGTCCCTGTCGTCGTTGTGTTGGCCTATCCGCGCTGTGTCACTTTTGCTCTTTTGGGTTTGATCGAAAACGTGAAAATTAAGTTCTTCGATTTAAAGTGAAATTTCAATCGACGCGTTCTTCTGTTTACTACGAGTAAAGGCAGTAATAAACCACATTTTCAGACCAGACTCCTCGCAGGATATCAGTATAATAGGTCTTTTACTGTTTTACGTACGCGAGCCTGTCTTCAGCTGAGGTTTTCGGAAAAACGACATCTATTACAGATTACGTGATTTTGTAGAACATGAAGAAGAAAGGGAGGGCGGAGAGGGGAGATCTTCATATGTTTGCCTTCTTCAGCGCAGTGTTGTAGCATCAAGTCGCGAGGTACATATTCTAAAAACTACCAGTAGACACGCGATTCTTAGGTTGATTGATAGATAGGTAAACGAGGCTCGGGCATATAGTATGGATGGGGTTACCTGAATCATTCTTCTGCTGATTTGTGAAAAAAAATGGCTTTTTGAGTCATGAGTCATGACATTCTTCGAATCTTTTACAACTCCCCTATTCCTTGCCAAATTTATTTACAAACCTGTAAATTCGTACGTAAGGTTATATGTACTTACGCAGCAGAATACCACTCGTTGAATTAGATGAAAAATAGATGCTGCGTGAACTCCGATATAATAAGTAAGGAATCATATGACAAACAAGTAGCGGAATAAGAAGTTGCTGTATTCCAAATCCCATCTTCACGTGTGGTTCCAGTCGGATTCGCATTCGGCCGAATGAAAAAGTGTAGTTGCACTATTGCGCGTGAAAATATGGCAAGTCTGTAGAGATAATGGCGATGACGTGCGCCGCGCCGCGTATGTGTACTGTACTGTACTGTACTCTACTCTACTGTATGTATGAATAGACTTACGGACTGGGACTAAAATTTTGCGTTGTACTTTCGCTTTGGATGGTGGAGTCGTGTAGTACCTTCGTACGTGGTATGTACTTGTTGTGTTCGTAGACCTGCGATGCAGCAGCGACGATGAGGTAAATGTGTTGTGATGCGATGCGGTGTGGTGCGACGCGACGCGACGCAAGTACTCCGCAAAATGGGTGGCAATCGGCAAATTTTTGTCGTTCGTAGAATTTACTTTTATTACCAAACATTGATGGCTGACGCGGCGCGTGCATTATTATAGCGTACAGTGAACGTTGAGTTTTTTTAGTCATAAAATGGATGCGCGCGCATCGTCTACGACTTGCACATAAATCGCATATAGGAATCTAGCACGTACTGCTTAAATCAGCCAAAAATATTTTGCTTCTTATTCTTCTCCCCTGTCACTTATCACAGTGCATGCTGAATGTTATTTATCCACGTCATATTACATAATTATTACCTTGTACCTAACTATAGTGCGGTCCACGAAACTAGACCCTCCTGATAAGCACTTTGTTGCCGTATTTATTAATTATAATTATGGAGATAAAAGTATGGTAGTCATATGTTTTTTTGGTTGAAAAAAATGTAATTATCTAAGAAAGTGCGAAATCGTTCTCTTTTTAGCCAACACATGATTATTAAAATGAATGATGAGCGAACCTGTGATGCGAAGTATGCGAATGACAATTCGATTTTATAAAATAGCTGGTTAATTTGAGGAGATTTGGCAACATCTTTTATACGAACGCAAAAATTTTATTTTTGTGTATAAACATAAGGGTCTAGTTTCGTGGACCGCACTATACCTGTGTACCCGTGTACCTCCACCTGTGTACGTAGATGTGCATATATGCATACATACATACATACACTCTCCCTTGTTTTATAGATATAGCATCGGTAAGGAGGTCTCGTCAATCTATGAAGGGTAAGGAGGTCATGAATTTTTCAAAAATCTTCAACTGCACAGTAATAATGCATCTTATGGACTCGAGTAGAACAGAAAATTCTATGCAAAAGACTGCAGCTGCTGGCCAAAGGTACAATCAAGTGTAATACCGAAAGACCTTACTAGCGCATGGCGAAGTTTCGTACGTAATCATGTGCTATATTATTGAAAATGTTGACGTTGCCTAGGTAGGGAGGTGTATGCTCCCAATAGAGAGGATTCTGGTACCATGTTGCAGCAACGAAAATGCGGTTAATTTTTTTTTTTTGGGGGAGGGTGGCGTTCTACATTTAAAATATCTCCCAAGCTTTATCGAAAGAACGTACTGATGACCTCCCTACCGACGCCTTTACAAACACATACAGTCATACATACGTACATACGATGATGTACTCTCGTGTACGTAAGCTAAGCTTACGTCATTCAACTGCAGGTCGAGTTTGTCGACGTATGCGATGCGTATCTGGAGTAATGATTGTTTACCTTTTCTTTACCTTTCATCTTTTGCTTTATTTTACTTGTTTGTACCTAGTACCTGCTTACCACGTATGCGTTTCATCGCCTTTTTCTTTTCTTTTTCTTTTTGTCTGTCTATACTGTATACTGTATGTTTTTGTTTTGCGAAAATAAGTTCTTCGCCGAACTACGAAGATTATCCACCCTCCGGCACGTGTTAATGTTGTCGTCTTACGCGAACACGCGTGCACTAATACATCCAAGTTCGCAAGTTGCGTTTCTACGCTATTTCGTTTCGATCGCTGCGCTGCGCTGCGCTACGTTGCGCCGGCCGTGCCGATACCGACACCAACACCAACGGTACTGTTTGTTTACCCGCCGAATCTTAAACCTATAGTCAAGTCAATTCAACTCAACTCTCAACATCGCAATCGTATTGTATATAATATTTTTATTTTCACTTTTCGTTGGCGATTTTCTGCTTCTCTCTTCATACCTACGCAGTACCCATACGCATACGTGTGCATGCGGTTTATTGCGGGACAGCTTGTGAGGACTCATCAGATTCTACAGACACAGACGAAACGGGGACTTTTTTTTTTTAAACCTTTTCAACGGTATACACGTAGAAAACTTCATGCAAAGTGTTTTGGTATGATCGGAATTTTCACGCAAACTCAAAATGAAGGAATTATGAAGGTAAAGGTAAAGGGAAATACAAGTAGGTACTAGGTATCGACTTGAGTCCTCGCAAAGTACGGCTGAAGAAATGGCGCAATGAGCCAAGCTATACGTCATCTGGCGAAACTGTGAGCCATGATTTATAGAAAAATGTAAGTGCTCTCAATGCGTGAAAGAATTGTTTTCTGTGTCTATCAGGGGTGAAAAGAAATACACAAATCGAAGTTGTGACGACTCTCGCTTCAACTTCAACTTTTGTAGCTTTACATTAACTTTTCATATTTTTTTGAACTGGAAATGATAACTCGACACTGCAGGAAACTATCCGAGTATAGTTTTTGCGGATCGTGGACTTCGAGAATAGAATAAAACGTTTTAAGGACTCACTCAATGGCCTCAGATGATAAAAAGTCCTTAAATAGATAGTGAAAAGATGGCTGCAGTTGCTTATACTATGGCATAGTTCTGTTTTAGGCACAAAATGTTGTCGAGGTATGATTTTAACAGTTTGGGTTTAGCACTCTCTACGAAGAGATCAGGGAAAATGATTTAAAAAAAAAAATCAAACTAACAAAAACAAAAAAACAAAATGGCACCTGTGAACTTATTGAAAGGTGAGATTCTCAGATTCAGTATCGGATCTCACCTAACGGAAATAGATCTTGAATTGCTCATTTTCGTGTAAAACTAATCTAAAAAAAAAAATCTGTATGTATGAGTATCTCTCCATGGAGCAGCATACCGTATACACCTACGTGTGGTTGGTAGTGTATTCAGTCTAACCTGCATTTCCGATATTTTCGGTTAAGTTAGGAACTACTGAAGTGAATAAACGACTGCTCTGTTAGATATATGAATATAAAATCGGACCAGTAGTTGCGGAGGATAAGAGTCACATGCAGATTCATATATATACGTATTAAGATACGTATTCAATATGTTGTGGTGCCCTTGTATATTTTGAACTGAGGCGCTCAGCCATATGCCGGGCACCACAAGTATATATATATATATCATGAACTCCAGTATTAATGAGGGTTTAATTTTTAATATTGTGGTGCCCACCCCTAAAACTTCAACTGTGGACCAAAGGGGTGAAACGATCATTTTCTGATAGTTTTTAGCTTAAAAACCTTGTGGCGCCCGATTCGGGCACCACAATCACTTCGTATATAAATCGATATAATTGAGTGGTTTCCAAAATGCTGACGTATATTCCACTAGCTCTTTAAGATGGGTCTCGGGTTGTCTATAGCATATCCGTGTCTCAAATTGATAGTAGCATAAATATACATACATGTATAGTTCTCGATTGAAAGTTTCATCAAAATTTTCATCGCAATAATATTTCAAAACTTTTTTTTTTTTTTTGGTCAAACTACATGCATTCCTGAGTTAATGTTTATTTTGATTCTAATGTACACACTCAATAGGTCATCTTAAAATAAGACTATATCAGCTACTTTGAAATGAAAACTATGAATTTGCCAAGCTATTCCTCACGAACACTAATAAACTTGCTCATTTTTAATTTCGTAATTGCAAGAAATCGGTGATAAGGTTCATTAAAAATTACGACTAGTTCAAGTCGGTGTAGACGATTGGTCCAACACTTGGTAAATTTCTTTCAGAATGATTGAAATGAAACTTTAGTTCGCATTCGATCGGTGAATGTCCTTTCAGTTTTGAAAATAGGCAAGAATGCCAAATGACATGTTTATCTCTTTTTATCGATAACACTATCCGATAGATGGAGAGCATTTGATTACTCATTTCATATCTCATTACTCGTCGACTGCATGATGGTATTTGGGGGAACTACATCCTTCCACTCAAAACAGAGAGATGTAAAATAGAGTAGATGATGAACTGCTTCCTGCGCCTTGCGTCATCACAAGTACTAAAAGTTTCTCGACGAGCAGTGCACGTAAGTCGCTTACGATCACTGAACTAACGTAAGTATGGTGGTTGATTTTTTCAATGGTCGTGGCTGAACCTCGTTGCGAGCCAACGCGACGATTAGGTACTATAGCAGTTGCTCGAAAATTGAATTCATCTCTCGTTATTCGTCGACGAGGATAAATTTATAATTTTCACCGATGGTAAGAAGATGATGTATAGTGAGTTGGTTGTCAACTTTTAATCTAACACGCAAATTGCATACATCGTTAAACAGTTGAAGTCTCCTACAATGACGAGTGTATCCTGTATATAGTATGCTTAAGTTAGTAGATGATAGCATCAACTTACGTGTATCACTGTATCATATCATATCATATATATGTATACACATATATATTTCCGTATGGTATGGTATCGATATTGCTAATTGTAATTAGTATCAGCGTAATACGTACAGTGGTGTGTATAATGCATAATGTACATATAATACCTATACTTTGTACATAGGTGGGTAGTTGAGTTTGGGTACTGATGTGTAAACGCGCACATGTACGGTACACATTAGTACATCAACATAGTACAGCAATATGTACTTATGTGTAGGTAACTTACGATGGTAGCGCGTGTCAAGGGCAACACAGTATTCGAGGTTTATTCCGGAAAGAAAGTTCCACGTTCTACGTATTTATTTCACGTACGTGCATAATATGTACGTCTACGTACGAATCGCATCGCATCGCATCGCCGCGCCACCCCACCCCCCCCCCGCCCCGCCCGCCCTCACTGTTCAGTTTTTCTTCTAGCGCCTAAGTTAACTGGTAGGTAGGTACCGCGAAATCCCATTTCTTCAACGCGCATTAATGCATTTTCATTATGCGACAAAGACTGTATTACGTACTAGATAGTATAGTAAATGTTACGTTTACACTTTTTAACGTCTGTTGTACAGGAGTACGTACATATATTACTCACTACCTTTTGGTACACTAGTATATGCTTACTCGTAAGTCGATGGGCAAGAGCATTCGTGCAAAAAGCGCGAATAATTATATCGTAATTGATTAACGAATGAATAATAAAATCGAACACCGTGAATGCTGTAAGTGAAGTATACTTGTTTCGGTCTACCGAGGTGGCACTCGGAAGAGTGAAGTTGATGAATGTTTACTGAGTATGCAAAGGACTTCTCGAAAACTTTCAGTCCTGCCTCGCACACTTCAAACTAATTCTCTCCTGATAGGCGACTCGATCGAGTGTAACGATAACGGTGGGTGAAACTTCAGATACCCATCTACAAAACGAGTAGGTATCAAAGAAATACTCTTACCTATTTTAATAAATTCGGCGTGGTTACTGAGATGTTGTCCTCGTTGGAAGCCGAATTGCTTATATCTAACTTGAATTCATCATTCGCTTACATAATACTCTAGACGACGAATATTTAAGATTTTGAGAATTTCTTTTGCGCCTGAAATCTTTTGGTATGCATTTGGTGGTAGATAGAAAATTGCCAACTTCGCGTTTATGCACAATACACGTATACGTAGACTTACCATTCCTAATATATCCAGCGCTTAGGTGGTTAGTAAAAAGCCTCGACTTGACCAACTGTCGCGAGGGGTGCGCTATTTACTCGTAATTTGTTGCTTCGAAAGGACGGTAGTCGCAGTTCATGCAGTAAGGACTCCAAACGTATGAAAGGCAGTCAGTCCTTTCTAGCTAGATGAGAAGCACAAATTTGCGTACTTACCGCCATTAGCTACTACTTTAGTTCTTATATTGTTTGTTTTACTTTTGCAGTTCGAATCGAATGATGCGAAATTTGGCTGAAAAAATGCGTCGCGACAAATTGAATATGTACATCAATGAATTAGCCACATTAGTTCCCATGGTGTCCAGCTCGCCGAAGAGAATGGATAAAACGAGTGTTTTACGTTTGAGCGCCACATTTCTTAGAATGAATCAATGTGAGTAATGAGTTTGTACAATAAATACGATGTGTACGTGCATATACTGTGTGTTTGTAGCTGTGTACGTATACTTGAAAGCGAACCATACAGACTCCGATACGCGAATTTCAGCGAGACTAATTTAATATCACCATAGTATCCATTAGACGATAGCCAAAAGTTGAGCCGCATTTCACAGTATGGTGTAGGCGAATTATGATCTTTGCAAATTTCACAACTTCTGTGCGAAAAAATTAAAAAATTCAAATTGAGCGATCCCCGTCAACTGTTCTGGCACTGAATTGTAGAATTTCAACGTAAAAAAAATAATAATATTCCAAGTTTCTCGCTCATGAGGCGAATGGGAAACGCCTTAACTAAACACTTCGTATAACGGGTTGTGCTGGCGCTATATAGTGACACCATAGTAATTGGGTAGCTATGGATTTCCAGTTTCACTGCTTTTTAATGTTTTTAAATAATAATAACTTTTTTTTGGACATTAGTCATTAGAGCCTTAGAGGCTTTCTACCTCTCTACAGTGTCACTCTTGAATAATGAAATTAAAAGAAAATTAACCAAGGTTGTGGGAGAACAATAATAAGATGTAATAATTCTTAGTGCAATACAAGTGAGCGAGCCATTTTTTGAGCTCTTTTTTACGCTTTATTTGCAACGGAATGGTTTCAAAGGGTTGGAGGGGGGGGGAAGGTGGGTCTCTAGGGAATTGAAAATGTGTGCTTGAAATGTTTTCATGTCTACTCTCGGAATTATGTTCGCTAGTATGCGTTGATATCCATCTCTCCTATCATGTATTGATTCTTCAATAATGAGAATATGAAAGGAAGGCGGCAGTACTGTTAAATTTTCATACAAACAACTGCATTTTTTTTTTTTTTTTTTTTTTAATTTTCCGAGATCAACTTGATAAAATGCCTTCAAATGCTCATCCTTTAATAGGAAAAAATAGTGAAGTGCGAGGAATCATTTGAATGTTGTTCTCCGGAAAGATTTCCACAAAGTAACGTCGTCTTTTTTTTTTTTTTTTCAAACGCAAAACTTGTAAAAAGCATTTGCATTCTGACTTGGGAAACTAACTTATGAAATTGAACAATTGGTTCTGTTTTAAGATAGAAAATCGAAAAAAGGCCGATATGATCCTTGAAGAAGAACACATATCAATGATTTGCTACATTGTATTTTGTTCTGTTGGAGCAGTTGCCAACATTTGAAAGGATCGTAGTGTGGAAAACAGAAGATGTGCAGTTGTGCATATTTGATGCGATTTAATGTAGCGACGAAACATGACATACTGTCTGTCAAATATAGCTTGAGACTTTTTGACAGCGCAAAGTTGGGCAACAATTCATGCATGGTTACTGAAAATGTAGATTGTATTACAAAGTAGGTAAATGTGTTATTACCTATCAGCTCATCGAATTTCACTGGAAACGCATTTACCATAATTTTTTGTGCTTTAGTGTTTCGACTATTTGGCCAGCATTTTCAATTTGAACACATTTTGGGAAGTAATGAAATCGTGAAAATTGTCGCGCTTTTTGCCTAACTTTGCACTGTCAAAAAGTCTCAAGCTATATTTGAGAGACAGTATTATAAAATAATGTTGAAAAAATCGTTGGCTCTAAAAGAAACAGCCGAGAGGTTGGAGTTGGCATACTTTTGCGGTCTATTTTCAATTTCTCTGTTCATTTAACGGGCTGATGACTTATGGAGCAATCGCGAGGTTGGTTACGCTGCATAATTTTTATCTGTGAAATGCTCGAACTTCGAAAAAAACCGATGTTGACGTGGTTGCCACAAAGTACTTATGACGAACAGATTTTGATGTTTTGAGAGTCTCCAACCTTTGTTGAACAATGAGCATACGTCGGGTTGGGGACGTTAGGTATTTTGATTTAGAACGTACGGGAATTCATTTTACGTGCATTACGTTTTAGTCACCTTTTCAAAACACAACGTTGAACGAAAATCGACCACCAAGAGTAGAGTATTAAGTATTAGCCAATGTTGTAGGATACCGTGTACTTCTATATGCAAGTACCAAACAGCCTATTGCCTACATGTAAATTTCGTCCTTCGCAACCGCTTCACGCTGTTTCGTTATCTTGTTTTCACGACGACATAAGGTGAATTGATTCGATTCTTTCGCCTTTACTTCTGTTGATACTGCGAGAAACTCGATTCCTTTTCCGCTCTATGAAAAACAACAGGAGGGCAGCTTTCTATTTTAAGTATTATGTTCCATCTGAAAAGCTACCTACCTCA